>CM021108.1:40479648-40554684 GCA_007115665.2 Sequoiadendron giganteum
CTCTCCCCCTCTCCCCCACTCTCTCCCACTCTATCTGTCTCCCTCTCCCCACTCTCTCCCTCTCTCTTTCTCCCACTCCTCTTCCCCCACTCTCTCCTCTCACCTCTCTCCCTCCTCTCATCTCCTCCCCTCTCCCCTCTCTCCTCCTCTCTTTCCCCTCTCCCACTCTCCACCACTCTCTCTTTCTCCTCTCCTTCAACCCTCTCCCCTCTCTCCCTCCCTCTCTCTTTGTCCCTCTTCCCCCTCTCGCCCACTCTCATCTCCCACTCTCCACTCTATATTTCTCCCACTCTCACCCTCTCTCCCTCCCTCTCTATCTCCCACTCCCCCTCTCTCCCTCCCACTCTCTCTTTCTCCCACTCTCCCCCACTCTCTCCCATTATATCTTTCTCCCACTCTCACCATCTCTCCCTCCGTCTCTATCTCCCACTCTCCACTTCTCCCCTTCTCCCACTCTCTCCCACTCTCTCCCACTCTACTCTCCCCCTCTCTCCATCCCTCTCTATCTCCCTCTCTCCCACTCTCCCCCTCTCTCCCTCTCTATACACTAAGAAAACAAAATTTCACATAACATGAGAGCATTTTTTACTCCACTAAAATGGTAAAAAACTCTATATACCCATGATTTGAAGGCCCACAGTCTTCATATTCCCCTCGTTCTATGTGTGCTCCGACAAAAAATAGCTTTTTGATGATGTTGTGAAGTGTGCAAGCATCTTTTTCACATTCCATCACCTTTTCCATTATCTTTTTACCACCTTTGCATGAAATAGCAGATTTTCCACATTGAAAGACATATAATATCAATTGAAGTTTGAATTCCATTGAAAAATGATACAATTGAAGTGTGGAAGGGAACAAGCTTTTGAAAAAGTCAAATTGTTGTGGAGTTTGAAGAAAGAAGAAGCTATGGCTACATAATTGGGTTGAACTGCTCCATTTGAAAGTCTGGTTTTTAAGGTATGTGAAGTCTTTACACATTTTCTTTCATTCTATTATAGCTTGCTTTCATTTTTGTTTGTCATTATAACCTTAGGTTTTAAATGCACATTTTAAATTACCATTATATACACAATTATATACAATTGCCAATTACCATTTTAATCTTGATGCAGAGCATCTACCAGGATCCACAAATCATTAAGGGTACTTGTGACCCTAACTTAAATTAAAGAAGATCAACAAAAAAAATCAATCACATTTTCATCAAAACATTAGAACTTGGTTTCAACTCTTTTTCAAACTCAAAAAAATAGATTAACCATCATAAAATTGATTGTAACATAGCATAAAGCTGATTAGAAACTCAAAACCATTCACTAAAATCCAACCTTTAAGACAAATCCAAGCCTCACCCATTCCTTTGAAGGGTCCAAACACCTTCCAATACCTCTGCACAAACTGATGCAATACAAAGGAAGAAATCAACACCTTTCTTGACACACTTATTCAACTATATTTCCCTTCAGAAAACATTTGATTTGTATACTCAAATTAGCATTAAGAGTTCCCAATTCCTTAAGGACCTTCAAAACACCTTTAAAATCTTGAAAATAACTTATTACAATCAACTAGGTTCCTCAAAACATCAACCAATGATTATGTCATTCACAAGTTGTCTTAAATCTTCCATAATGGCACCATTGTTTACAAACACAAACTATAATTCTTAAGGCACAACCAAACCATTATTTGCTTAATAAATCTTTGTTTGAGTTAGTACAACAAAAATGAAACCTTTCAAAAGTCTGCCCTTACACACAAACTTAGTTCCTTTGTTCACTGTCCACATTACTAGTAGCCGAGCATCTACAAACTGTCACATGTATCTCCTAAACCATGCACACACTTCAAACTGTGATACTCATTTTTTATGCAGAGTTAGAGGACCCAAAACCATTGAAGATGTCAACTTGACTTCAAGAGGCATCTAAGAATATTAAGAAGGCATAATGGACCAATTCCAAGACTCCTCCAAGTTGGACAACAAATAGAAACATTATTTTCCACATTTCACCCTAGGAATCTAGTTACTGTGCAAAACCAGTTTTGGGCCCTTAACTCCAAAACTTTCCAAAACACCAAGAAAATAAAAGAATGATTGTAACACCAATTTCAGAGTTGCAAGATAAACCTTAACCCATTGCATGACTCCTTTGGGACAACTTTAAGAAAACTGGCCTTTTCACTATTTTAGGCCTCCAAGTAGGCAAATTTTACAAAGGAACTACCCTTAGATCTTCACACCAGACTTCCAAACCCAAAAAAATTCTTTGATTAGGTCTCAAAACAAGATAATTTCTAGTTCTTAGGACCTTACCCACTCAACTAGGCTTCCAATACAAAAACCCCCATTTTTCAACTCAAAGAGGGAGGGTTTATAGAAACTCCTATACCTGAGCCTTCCCATACCATTAAAAAGCATAAAAAATCTTCAAAATACCCTTCATAAGGTCAAAATTTCATTACATAGACCAATCCTTCAACACGTTTTCAAAATCACTCCTTGGTTCCTCAAGTTCTCATGGAAAAGTGCTTATTTGAGCTAAGAACCCCATCCTATTGTCATTAGTTTCATTCCAAGGCATGTTCAACAATAAAATACCATAATCTAACAATTTACATGCCATCCCATTGAGAAACAAGTCATAACAGTAGGTGGGATGGTCATTTCATAATTAAATCCTACTCAAACCCTTGACTGGCTTGAAATGAGCAGTTTCAAAAAATTGTCAATTGCTCCCTTCAAACGTGTTAAGCCCTTAGAACTAATGAATTAGAGATTTAATACATGTTCCTACAATATTATTAGTTTTCTATCAAAGGGAGGCTATATATATGCATACAAGTGCACGAAAGTGCAAAAAAACTAGTGAATTTCTGCAAAAGAGCATTTTTTAATCAAAAAAATGGATTTCAAAATGAACAAAAATCCTCCCTTCGAGCCAATGGAGGTTGTTTCAACTTTTTTCAATGACAACCAACTCCCCCCAATTCCTATAACTAACAAGCAACCACCTTTTAAAGCTCATATAACTAGTACATGGAAAATGTCTTTAATGACCCTCTTACAACATGAAGATACCCAAAATTGAATCAAATTTCAAAATGGAAGCATAGATTGTCAAGGTGCTCCTACACCACAAACTTATCAAACACTCACAATGTCATTACACTCATTATTTTTCAGAATCACCATCATGGTTATTCACTTTTAGTTAGGAATGTGCTCTGGCTAGCCTAGTGCTTCCATAATTTGTACACATTTGTATACATGCTAGGTTAACTTTTGTACACGATGATTGTAAGTATTATTTAAATGAAGCCTTCAATAACATATATTTTTCAATTAACTTCAATGGATACATTTCTCAGGAACTAATATTCGTCTCATTACCATGGTACAGATAAAATTATCCGCCATGGTGAAGAAAAAGACAAAGAGGAAACTAACAAACAAAGAGAAGGAAACCTTGAAAGAAAAGGAGAGATTTCGGGTGGTGACATATCGTGAAAAGAAGAAATTGGAAACGATTGATGAAAACAAACCAATTGTAGAGGAACCTCAACCGTCAAAAGAGAACGAGAATTGGCAGCACAATAGGCACGAATGCAAAAGCATCGTCATAAGACAGATTCAGATACCATAGTTGGAGACACACCCTCTACGACAAGTGAATATGAAGGGACACCATTAAGCACAAGCGAATATGGAGGGACACCATCTAGCACAATTGAATATGGAAATACACCATATATTGCAAGTGAATATGGAGGGACACCATGTATCGCAAGTGAATATTGTAGGACACCATCCAACACATCTCAAGTTGATAGTACATGATCACTCGGAATTGACGAAGAAGTTATGCCATCATCCCCATGTGAACCTCAAGGTATGTCTTCTTCTCTACCCTCGATGGAAGGTATGGAATCTAGCCCACCTCAATTAAATATTTATGAAATTCCTAATGTTGAGATGTATATACCTAGGAGAACACCACCTAGAATTTTGCATAGAAAGCCAAAGTATTTGATTAATATTAATGATGAGATTTTGTAGCACATGGAAGGTAAGATTTCAAGACGTACTTGTAGAAGATATGCTGATAATATTTGGGAACGATTCTTTGAAAGGCTAAATGAGACTACAAGATGTCAACTATTTGTCTAAATGATGTGGGGTGTAAAGTATAGGAACATCATGAAGACTTTTGGGTTGAGAACATCAAATGCATCGAGTGAAGACACTATTATGAAGAATCTAATGGATGCTTATGAGAGTGTGGGTAAGACCTCATGCTCAAAGGAGATTAATGTCACCCGATGTGTCATTACATCGACTTTGGTAAGTTGTCAAAAAAAGAGAGCTCATCTAATTAAAAATACTAGTGAACAAATAGGAATTAGTAGAAAAACTTTATCAAGAGCCATTCAAAGGTGACAAATAATTGAGGGCAATGATACAAATGAATTATGGGCATTCTCGAGGAGACTGTCATGAAAAGATAAAGAATTTGTCCAAGCCTTGAGAACACTAATTGAAGAGTATTGGAAGAATAACACAAGTTTGTCTCCAAATCAAAGGAATGTGGTAAGAAGGAGAATTGGTAGTCGGAATCGTGAGCCACATCCAAAGCATTTTTTTGATATGACTCAAACCCAATTTTTTCAGAAATTTGAAAATGATTATCCTCAAATTAGTATTTCTCAAAGATTTTTTGAAATTCTTAAACCTTTTTATGTCAAGATAAATCACACATGCACTACTTGTTTTTGTAGACTACATATTGAGTTTTCTAGCCATTATGATGTTTATCGTTCTATATGTTTAGATTTGCATACTAACGATGTTTTGCAAGATTGTGGCATAAAAGCCCCACCAAAATTTTCAAGAGAGTTATTATCAAAAAAATTATGTGAAATAGAGGATGGCTAGAGATTCTATAGGACAACATGCTTGGATGGTTCATGCGAGCGATGCGGTGGCTTCCAGCGTATTCCAGTATGTCAACATATGGAAAGCACAAATGAGGGGGACAGAAACTAGTAGAGTTCGGGAAGTATAAAATAGTGGCATGTGCTACAAAAGATGGGTCTCAAGCAAAAAGGTGTGATTTGGTTATTGAGAAAATTCCAGTGTACCAATTTATGACCACATTTTATGATAGTATACTGTCTGAGTATGCAATGCATACCCATAGAGCCCGATGGTTGGACATGCAGTTCAAGCTATGCAAGGACACCTTTCTAGTTGGAAGCATAGTATCCATGGTTGAGTTTGTAGAGATCTACACTCTATAGCCAGAACATGAGGTGTAGTCACAGTATTACAACTCCACACAAGTTTTGATATTTGTGCACATAGCACTCGTTCATGCATCTGATAGTATAGATGAGCGAAGGAAGGTATTGAGGGAGTACCACTTTTACACTAGTGTTGATTGGACACATTCTCCAGAGTTCGTGCAAGGTTGCTTCCAGATGTTCTATAGTGGTTTGGCTCAGAGGGGCATAAAATACGATCAAAATATAATATGGTCTGATAACTATGTAGCATAGTTCAAGAACTCGCACATGTTCTACTGGTTGTGCAGGATGCATGTCATTATAGGTGTTCAACATATGTGGAAATTTTGTGAGGTTGGATATGGAAAGGGGGAGCATGATGGTGCAAGAGCATGTGTGAAAAGAGCATTAGCACGAGAAGAGTTAAAGTATAAAGACAGTGCAAAGTTGACAAATACAAAATCAATCATCGAGTGGTGTAATGCTTTGATGGGTCCAGGTAATGAAGGTACATCTTCAGTTCCTAGATTTTTTTGGTTGATGGACGATACTAAAATTGCACCATATGAAGACTATTGTACACTAACAGGATCGAGTGAGGTACACTCTTTCCTTAGCTCAAATTAAGGTTCATGGAGTATTGATACACGAAAGATGGCATGCTTTTGTTCTTCATGTACAATGCAAGCTTGGAATGATTGTGAGTCAGGGGATTGGGTTGACAAATGGTTCACAAGTTATCTTAACCCACTTCACATGTATCGCCCTCCGACGGCATTGGAACTAACACAAATAGAATCATCGGTCGACTTTGACCACGTATCAAATCTGGTTCAACCAGGTGATATATCTACTTTCTTAGTTGTTGAAATTCCATATCATTATTACTTTGTATTGTATTTGTAATGTTGACAAATTTCAAGAGATTTTTTGCACATATCAATGCAAGGCATGTTTATACAGTTATTACAGATGAAGACAATGAAGAGGGAACAAACTATTACTTGTGTTGTTGTGTTGAGACCAAAAAAACATTGGAGGCCCCAGTTATAGATGGAGAAAACATCGAATACCCTACAGGCTCAGTTGTGGTTACTAGAACATGGCTTAGAAGGTACCTACATTCAAGTGTTAAACATTGTATATTTCAGGACTTTGACATGCATCATAAGATTCTTCATTACTCAAACCTTGTCATGGCATCGAATGTTCATTTGACCAAATATGGGGGTAGACCTTTGAACAAGACATTATGGAAGGTCCGTGAGTTTGACCATGAGGCAATACTTGACACAATAAAGAGTAGAGAAGACCCAGATGGTTCGTTGGATTAATTTGTAAGTATATTCACATTGGTTCTTATTCATTTATAATTGTATGCACATTAATTTTTTTGATACCAATTCTATCATCTTCTTTTATAGTGATTGGTGTCCGCTTGCAAAAAAAGCAGATATATGAGCCATCCAAGAGAATGTCAGCCAGAAAAGCAATGCAACATCCTTATTTTGATGCCTACATGCAACATCTGTAAGTGCCTTCCATCTATTTTTATTTAATTTCCATTTTGGATGGTCTTTCTTTTTCTCTTTTACTTTGCGTATTTGTAAGTAAACTACTAACAATTGATTGATCTTTCATTGCAGAAAATGCTGATTTAAGAGCCATCAAAGAGAATCTCAGCCAAAAAAGCAATGCAACATACTTATTTTAATGATTTTGACAAATCTCAATTTTTATTTCAATCCATTATAAGAGAACGTGTGAACCTTAGTGAGGGAATCTCAAGTTACTCATTTGAAGTTAACCTCATAATGAGCACCTATGATGTAGACATTTAAAGAGAATCTTGAATATATGAGTGACATTATAAAAGATGTGAGAGAACAAAGTGCTAGAGGCATTGTAATAAGATCTAATACATAATGAGATATACTCAAATATTGTAAGGTTGGAGTTCATGTTTGGTTTAGTAGCACCTTTTTCTGTAAATTCCTTGAGTAGGAAAATTTGCAAACTTTGAATTTTGAAATGTAAACAATGTGAAAAAGGTCATATAAAGGTCATGTAAACAATTTGTACACATTTTTTTGCAACTCGTGTGACCAAGCAGACTGTTCCAACACGTCTGAATATGTATTTTAATGCTAGGCATGGTCCTCTTTTGCACTGAAACACGTAGAATCGCTATGAGCTATGTTCCATCGGATCGATCCCTTAAGGGTCCAAAGTGCAAAATGGCTACAAACTTCAACATGCTATTACTCGGATACCGTGACACTTAGAAACTTCTCGTCTGATTCTATAGAAAGGCGTTGGTCCCCTCTAGAGAAACCTCTCTCGATTTTGGCTATCTTGGATTTTTTTTCTCATGGCGGCGGATTTTCACTTGATGGAAAAAGCATCAAATTCAAGCAGTGCAAAGTTACAAAGTGGTGCAACTTCCATTCTGCAACTTGTGTGACCAAGTGGACTATTCCAAAAAATTTGAATAGGTATTTTTATACTATGCATGGTCCTCTTTTGCACCGAAACACATGGAATCGCTCTAAGATATGTTCCACCGGATTGATCCTTGAAGGGTCCAAAGTGCAAAATGGCTGCAAACTTTAGCACGCTATTACTTGAATACCATTACACTTAGAAACTTCTAGTCTAATCCTACAAAAAGGCATTGGGCCCTTCTAGAAAAACCTCTCTCGGTTTTGGCTATCTTGGAGTGGTTTTCTCGTGGCGGTGGATTTTCACTTGATGGAAAATCATCAAATTCAAGCAGTGAAAAGATGCAAAGTGGTGCAATTTCCATTCTACAACTTGTGTGACCAAGAATACTATTCCAACACATCCAAATAGGTATTTTTACACTAGGAATGGTCCTCTTTTGCACCAAAACACGTGGAATCGCTTTGAGCTATGTTCCACTAGATCGATCCCTTGAGGGTACAAAGTGGAAAATGGCTGCAAACTTCAACATGCTATTACTCAGATATCATGATACTTAGAAACTTCTTGTCTAATCCTATAGAAAGGAGTTGGGATCCTATAAAAATACCTCTCTCGGTTTTGGCTATCTTGGAGTGGTTTTCTCGTGGCGGCGAATTTTCACTTGATGGAAAAAGCATCAAATTCAAGCAATGCAAAGTTGTAAAGTGGTGCAAATTTTGTTCTACAAATTGTGTGACCAAGAAGCCATTTCCAACATGTCTGAATAGGTATATTTATGCTAGGCATGGTCCTCTTTCACACCGAAACACATGGAATCGCTCCGAGCTATGTTCCACCGGATCGATCCCTAAAGGGTCCAAAGTGCAAAATGGCTGCAAACTTCAACATTCTATTACTCAGATATCGTGACACTTAGAAAATTCTCATCTAATTCTATAAGATTGTGTTGATCCCATCTACAAAAACCTCTCTCTGTTTTGGCTATCTCGGAGTGGTTTTCTCGTGGTGGTAGATTTTCACTTGATGGAAAAAGCATCAAATGCAAGTAGTGCAAAGTTGCAAAGTGGTGCAACTTCCATTCTGCAACTTGTGTGACTAAGCACACTATTCCAACATGTTTGAATAGGTATTTTTACGCTAGTCATGGTCCTCTTTCACACTAAAACATGTGGAATCGCTCCAAGCTATGTTCCACCGGATCGATCCCTTAAGGGTCCAAAGTGCAAAATGGCTGCAAACTTCAGCATGCTATTACTTGGATACCATACCACTTAGAAACTTCTCATCTGATCCAATAGAAATGCATTGGGCCCCTCCAGAAAAATCTCTCTTGGTTATGGCTATCTTGCAGTAGTTTTCTCGTGGCGGCGGATTCTCACTTGATGGAAAAAGTGTCAAATTCAAGTAGTGCAAAGTTGCAAAGTGGTGCAACTTTCTCTCTACAACTCATGTGACCAAGCGGACTGTTCCAACACATCTGAATAGGCATTTTTATGCTAGGAATTGTCCTATTTTGCACCGAAACATGTGGAATCGCTTTGAGCTATGTTCCACCGGATCGATCCCTTAAGAGTCCAAAGTGCAAAATAGCTGCAAACTTCAGCATGCTATTACTCAGATACTGTGACACTTAGAAAATTTTCGTCTGATCCTATAGGATCATGTTGAGCCTGTCTACAAAAACCTCTCTCAGTTTTTGCTATCTCAGAGTGGTTTTCCAGTGGTGGCGGATTTTCACTTGATGGAAAGAGCATCAAATGCAAGCAGTGCAAAGTGGTGCAACTTTCATTCTGCAACTTGTGTGACCAAGCGGACTGTTCCAACACGTCCAAATAGGTTTTTTTACGCTAAGCATGGTCCTCTTTTGCACCGAAACATGTGGAATCTCTCTGAGCTATGTTCCACCAGATCGATCCCTTAGGTTGGAGGAGTCTAAAGTTGCAAATTTGTAAGTTGCTTAAAGCAACAAATTTGAAATGATATTGAATGGCCCAGTTAGCACTCATTACATCTAGGTGATACTCACAAAGGGGAGGCACTAGGCCTTCTCGAGAGGTCACCCATTCTAGTATACTCCAGCTCAAGCGCTTAACCACGAAGTTTTTTCCCCAAGGTTAAGCCCACTTAGCTTGCAACCCCATTTGCAAAACCTTCAGCAAGTGTTGTGCCTTATGAAACATTCATTATAGAGCCCCTTTAGCTCATCAATTGATAAGTAGGAGGTATTTTCTACAATGTGTCAAATTGTGATATTGCTATCAAGATTCCATTGAGCAGTCATTTGTAGTATTAAATATAGCTCTAGCTTCTACAGTATTGCACATGATTGCAAACAATTTCAAAGATCTAGATGACATCAATATTTCACATTACTCAAGAACGATGAACATCTTAAAGACATTTGCAGAAATCAAGACAAGTAACCTTCTTGTGGACTTAGGGTTATAATATTTGATCTACAACATGTTCCACCATTTCTTCAGTAGGATCAAGAACACACATGTAATGAAGGTGTGTTTGTAGCCATGAAAGATTATGGTTCGAACTATCTAGAAGAGTGATGTTTTATCTCCACCAACCATATGTATACCATGGTTTTTTTGGAAACAAGGATGGCTTCTCTCTTCATTGGCATATACATTATTCCTCGATGTGTTCACACTAGTGTTACAAGACTAGGACTCGCCTCAGACTTGACAAGCCATTTTTTGACTTGGACTCGGGCTCAGAGCCCAGAATTGACAAATAGAAAAGCCTAAGAAATTCAAGTATTTTTAAGGATTTAAAACTTGTTTCATGCACCCTTTAATAAATAATCCTTAAAGACATGATAGCATCATCAAATAGAAATTACTATGATCCCATACACAAACATACATCAATCACATAAGTATAAGCACAAATTTTAGCTAAATGAAATAACACATTTAGATATATAAATATTGTGATTTTTCTATCAAGATTCAATCGTGTAGTTTTACAATTCAAACTCATTGGCCCATGATTCATTAGTAGTGGTTCACAAGAACCCATCTCATGATAATGAATGGTTCATAAGGAGGAAGATAAATCTTCATACATTTCTTCTATCACAAATTAGATAAGTTCTTGGTTTCATGAAGGTCATGAGACAACCATTAATGGGGAGTGGATACATGAAAAATTGATGGAGAATGATAATGGCTTCAGACCTACTTTAAAGGAAAAAAAATCATTTCAATGATGCAATCACTACCAAAATGAGACTATGAAGAATGCATGTGAAACTCCTTTTGACCTTGAGGGTGTTCATACTCCATATCAAGGATCATGCATTGAGGATTACATAGATCAATGCTAGGGCTAACCAATTAATAATTATACACATGAATAATTCAAACATGTACATATCAATAAGGGAAGTACAAGTACTCAAAAACACGTAAGCCTCAAAAAGTATACACACGAATACATAGTACACAAAAATTAAAACAAAGTATATGCATGAATACAAGGTATATGCATGAAAGCATGTAAGCCATAAAGTATACATTTGAATGCATGTAAATCACAAAGTATACACATAAGTTATAAAGTATACACCTGAATACACGTAATTCATATCTATTGAACCATCAATTTAGAATGCAAATATGGACATGCATCGATAAAAGATATTTGTATTAACCAAATAGCCATGTAGGCATACATCAATATATGTCGATATAAGTATGAAATATATGTATAAAATAGCCATATAGGCTTATGAGAATGCCATCTAGGCATACAATGTCAAATATGTCCAATAAAAAATATATACAAAAGTTGCCATGCTGGCATACAACAAAGGACTCTGGAATCAAAAGTCATTGCTCTCCATGCCCTGGAAATAAAATCTTTCCCTTTCCTTTTTGCTTAGATGGCAATAAGTCTGTCACTCATTTTTCTACGCTCGTGGAGTGCTCCTGGTACTCCTCCTAGGGTTTAGTTCATTGTGAAGTTCTAACTGTTACAATAAGAAGTAAAGACATGAATATATAGAAATTACATTATAAAAAATGATATATTTTACAAAATAATCACTTACAGCCATCTCACGATCTCTCTCCATGAGGGAAATATTCTCACACCCATGCTCAGGCGTGCTCAAGCCCTGTATAAACCATACAAATAGAAATTAAACTACGTGAATCAATAATGGTTTGATTTTTCACTAACTAACATCTATAACAACAAATGTAAATTGAAATTTTCTAATTTTCCTCATACCTCTTCTGTCAGAGCCATCGAGGATTGTATAGAAAATGTCACACCAATATCCATTTCCCTCGTCACATTCAGAGGTGTATTGTCTCACAACAACTGAAAATAAAATAACAAATTATTCAACGTAATCAATGATGTGCATGTATAAACTACAGTTACACAAATCTATTAGGTACTTGATTCATTAGTTAAACTCTTTATTCTATTACCTACATGAAGGTTTGAGTAAATCCACCACCACTGGGAAGTGTTCCATCAAAACCTCCAATATTAGTTTGTTCAACATCCAAAATTGCATATTAAATTACCATTCGTAAAACTATGCCATTAACATGCAATAAATTTATAATTGTTTACTAGTTACATACCCTAGCAATAGGTGTACTGCAGAAATAGGTTGATGGGGGGTTAGTGTATCCAGTCTCAACACCGTGACCCTACAATTTTATTAAAATCATAAAACATTTTTAGTTAATCTTGCATTTCAAAATCAAAATTTAATAAATTAAATTCAATGAACACATGCACTAACTTTTACCTAACTACCAATGCCATATGCCTCATTCAAAATGTTAGCTGCCCTCTCCATCTCCATAGCTATAGATAGATCCTACGCACTAGTCTCCTAAGGGGCGGTGGGGTCATGTGAACAAGTAGCCCCACAAGATTGACACACATGTGTTCGAAGGCCACCACTTGAAGACTCCCCTAGATGGCATTATAGAATAGGGCTAGTATGATGGATGACACTCTGGGTCAAAGTGTTGATTGCTTGCAATGTCTCTACATCAGCACTTTCCTTCATGACGGAAGGCATAAGAATGTGCTCACGAGGTGGCCTAGCGAGAGCTCGTCTACTGCTTCCTGAATCTCATCCTTGTGTTTACTCAAAAAGCCAGTCCTAAACCAGACTATGTGAGAAGTTTTCTCCACAAAATCTTTGTTATCTTCCTCAAGTATGGATTGTTCTAGAAGAGCTATTAGAGGCAATGCACTTACCTTTTCTAACTTTTGACTATATTCCTTATACTCTTCTTCTTTTTTTTATGATGCCTCAATGTATTGATGCATCTCTTTTATCAATCCTTCTACATCCTTGTAGGCTTTAAATCCTTTCACTAAAACCTCACCTACCTCTTGGTTCAATTTGTCTATCCACCTGTCTACCATCTCTGCCTTACCTCTAACTTGTACCAAATCATCTACCTCCTTTTTGCTTAACAAAATAGGAGTCTCAATGGTTGTTACCTGTTGTGACCTTGGAGAGGAGACACTCTTCAAGAATGAATGCAACTAATCCAATTGAGCTTTAAGCTCATCCTTCTTTTGCTTGTCCTTTATCATTCTTGATTTAGTTGTTGAAGCCACTACATCAATCAAATTCATCTACTGACTTCTAGTGGGTCTTCCCAGATTGACTGTACTCAATTGATAGTCTATTAGCTGCATATCCCCTACCTCCTTTTATGTCATTGACATGGCACACTCAGCAACTATTTCCCCTTTGTCTGTGAGTTGGGTAGAATGTAGAATTTTAGCCTGCTTCTTAAGTCTTTCCTACTCAATCCCCTTCATCATATCCTCCCAATTGAGAGGTTGTGGAGGTGTTCTTGCCCTTTTATGCAAATCTAACTTCAACCAAGTAGGAGCACTCAGAGCAGCAGTCATCATGGAAGAGGAAGCAATAATTGTAGAGGGTGGCTGAACATCTACCTAAGTTTGAGATTCAACCTTTGCTTTCTCTTGTTGTTCCTATAGCACATGCATCTAAACCAACTTCTTAGCCTCTTCTTTATCCTTTTGTTCTTTTCTTCTCCTTTCCTCCTCCTCTTTCCTCTCTAGAGCTTCCTTTTCCAATCTCTCTTTTCCCAAAGCCTCTTGTTTCTCTTTCTCTAACCTCTCCACTTCTAGGGCCTTGAATTTCTTTGCCTTTGCATTTTCTTCTTCTTCAGCTTGTTGTTTCTTTATTAACTCTTCAACATCTCTTTTCTTCTTAAAACTTTCAGCTTCTTCCTCTTTCTGGCAAGCTTCTTCTACAAGTTTTAGCTTGGCAATTAAAACTTCTCTTTCCCTACGGTTCCTTGCTTTTTCCTCTTCAAGGTCATGAATTTTCTATATCAATTCCAATTTATCATTCTCTTCTTTGATCTTGAGTTCATTTTCTTGTTGTTTTCTTTGGTTTTCCACCTCATCAGCTGCTGCCTTAGCTTCTATTTCCTTTTGTTTCTCCACCTCAGCCCTTGCATTAGAATCTCTTGTAGCATCTTCAAATAGCTTCCACTAATCTTCTTGTGTTAAGATCTGCTCAATATCCTCCTCTAGAGGCATGTTTTGTTGCAAATCTTTCTCCGATAGAGTCTCATCTGAATCTATCTCAACCTCCTAAATTTCATCCTCTACCTCTTTTCCCTTGGCAGTTTCAGCCATGCTATGAAGTGCTCCTTCTTGAACTTCTTTACTCTTCTTCCTTGTAAGAGGGACTCGTGCGGATGACTCACCTAATGTGGGTGTTGAGACAGTAGATCCTACTAGAACATGTCCCTCTGGTGCTTCTTCTTCATCATCTACCACCTCAAGTTCTATTTCTTCAACATCCGGAGGAAGGAATTCTAATGGATCCTTGGGAGGTGTCTTTCTCTTGATTCTCTTCTATCCTTTTCCCTTCTTAAGAATTGGTCCTTGAGGAACTTGAGTTCTCATCATCAACCATTGCACACTTCTATCCAAGATTGTCCTTCCAATTTTCTTAATGTCAATTGTTTCTTCAACATCCCAGTCAATTGGATCTAGGCTCTTGGTGCCAATGTTCAAAGCTTCATATGAAGGATCCAATAAAATTCCATCATCCACCAACGTGTCAGGAATATTTTATTTAACACCTAACTCTGCCATGAGTACAACTGACAATGTTTCATAGTTCTTCTTTCTCAAATCATACTCATCCTGCCGATCACTCCAAAATTCTTCTAACAAATTGAAATATCTAGTGAACATTGAAGGTAATAAAGCATATATCTTTTTCTTTGGATCAAAATACTTACATGTTGTATACAATCCCAATTTCAACTGTATCAACCCATTACAGACCACCTTTGCTCCCTTCAAGTGTTGACAGCTATATTCACCCAATTTCATGGGAAATTTATGACATCCAATTTTATGCTTAATCCCAAATCGAGCATTAACTCCAATAGCTTGATATACAAACTCCATTAGCACTATCTTGTTACTGCATCACCTTGGAAGTAAATGTGGATGACCTTCAAAACTAGCCAACCTAAAGTATGTAAATTTGGGGTACTAGATATACCAACATCCTCATTCAACAATAAAAGCCATAGCTTCTTGACTTAGCCGGTATCCTGCATCTCCACTTAATTGGTTGATGATCACATATAAAAATGCATCATTGACTCTTCTGAAATGAGTCTCAGCAACTTGAAGAGATAACTGATCATAATGTTCCCATACCTTCTTCTACCCATCCAAGGCTCCCATTATGCCTATTCTATTCAAACCTAGGAAAATCCCCAATCTTGTTGCTGCATAACTACATAAGAAGTCATGAAGAAATATTTAGTCTGCCTGACCCTTGCCAACTGATCATGTATGGCATCAGAAACAATCATTGACCAATCAAACTGATAGTCACCCTGTAAAATTATTTGAATGAATGGAAACATCCATTCCTTGAAATGGAAGGTATCCCTCTTCCCAAACACTCTGGACAACATCAATATTAAGTCAGATACTTACTTCTTGAAATATGCACTCTTTGGCTAGTCTGCAAGTTTGCTCAAGGATTTCTTCTCCGTTTTTAACCATTTTTTGTTTAAGTGAGACTTATTAGAGTCTTTATGCTTGCTATATTTCTCCAATGCCTCTGCTTCAGTTAGCTATACCAAGCTCTTGGGATCTGCAACATTAAACATACTTTGGAACATTTGAGGAGTAAGATCAATAATCGCATTATTCTGCGAATCCATGCATAGTCTTGTAGCAGGATTGTAAGTACTAGCTACTGTTAATATCAACTCCAGACACTGAACTGATAAAGGGAACATAGTAATATGTGCCAAGACAGAATCAACAATCCTTTGTGTCCTTCCAGTTAGATTTTCTCATTTGGCAAAGGTTTCTTCATGTAATTCTGCAAAGTTGTACTGGCCCATATTGGTATCCGTGATATCTGACCAGTCTAATTCCACCTTGCTCACCTTCACCATCGGGCTCCTATGATCATACCTCAAGGTATAAGATAGTTGTTCTGGCTTTACCTTCTTTATTTTTGGTGCTACCTTTGATGTTCCAGACGGTTGGTTCCTTCGAACAGCCTCTCCTGATGTTCCTGACATCTTTCAACTCTCCTACAAGCAAACCTCTAATTAGATCTTTAGATATCATCATAAAAAATGCTTTAAAGATCATACCTATTGGAGGCGGAACCAAGCAAAACCTCAACCTAAAAACAATATCTTTTACAACACTGCCAGACCCAGAGCCAAAACCGATACAGATACTTCACTTAACAATGAACGGGCTTGGAGTTGGACTTGGGATGGGAATCAGAACCAAGATCAGAATGGAAAAGGGATTTGACTTTCTTCAAATTTTCATATTTTCATATCTGATTTCCACTCCACCTCCGCTTCCATCCAGGTTATCGTCATTTTCCAAAGAAGACTTCTATTGTACGTGGAGCCGAAAACGGGATGGAAACGGAATCAAGAACTTTTATAAAAATAGAAATTTTCAAGTTCATAATCGATTCTGATTTCGCCTCCCCCTAAGTCAATCATGACATCATCAAATATTTTTATTCATTTAATACATAACTTCATGATTAAAATCGAGGTCGCTTAAAATGAAAAGGGGGCTTTAGAACTCTACACTCATATGACCATGAGGAACAATTGTATTTTAGGGCCATCATTTTTAAATTATTTAACTGTGATCACTAAAAGACATGAAACCCTAATCTAACAAACCTAATAAAAACTAGGGCACGGATCTAAAACCTTGCCATTTTACATGACAAACCCTAAGTAAAAAATGATAAATCTAATCTACCCTAACTCACTATAAATCATTAATCTAGCTCACTGTAAATCATTTAAAACCTAGTTTAATCTAACACCATTTAAAACCTAATTTAATCTAAACCACTGCAAATCAAAAATAACACGACACAATCACGATTAAGACGTGAAAGCGACCATGCTCAAAAATAGAAAGAAACAACACAACAGTACAAGAAATCAAAAACTAAAGTAAAACAAACAAGATAAAAAAAACAAGAACCTACTCATTCAATCATGCCACGAAACGTAGATTCAATTGAAACCAAATGATCAAAATTACGAGCAGAAAAAATACCACAAACACAACCGTAAATAAACAAAGAACAACAAAGATAAGAAACCTACCTCAAACGCAAAGAAACCCAAGCTAACCTTCTGAATTGATTCACACACAATATCCCTTCTCTATCCCGATCAATTTGCTCAAAAACAAACTCTACTGCTGTTGTTTCGTGCTCTTTGATTTCTTAATAATAGTAATAATGATTCGCTTAACCCTTAATGAAGGTAAAAATGTTGATTTCTACCTACACGAGAAACTACCATTAATGCATTAAAGCACAGTTAAGGCGGAGTCAAAACTGTGAGAGAACAAACACTTCTCTGTAGTGCCACTTCAGTCAAAAAGTCAACAATCAAAAGTGGTGAAGGCCGAACCAAAACGGAAATTCATCCGAAAATTTATAAAATCTTCAAACTTCATTCCCATTTTGGTTCCGGTTCCGTCAACTAAACACCGAACAGAACCAAGCACAAAAGTAAAGCAAAATACCAACACAATAACACAAACACAAAGACTGAGACTAAAGCATAAATAAAAAATAGCGGAGGTGGGGGTAGAGTCAATTATGATTTTGCAATTTTTGATAACGACCATCCTAATACCCACTCCGGCTCCGGTTCGGCTAAAGACAAAAACAAAAGCAAAAGAAAAGACTGTCGGGATGGGAACCAAAACAAGCCTCAAAAGAACTTTTAGAACCCAATCCAATTCTAGTTCCGATTCCAACAGACTAAATAAAAATAATCAAAGTGTTGGAAACAAAATGAGTCCAAACTTTAATTAAAAAACAACAAAGGACCAAAAACAACAAGGGGGGCCCATTTTGACCAAGGCAAAAGATGGGGTGGTTATGCAAGGCATAACACGTGGTTCGGTGAATAATGAGCACAAATCACCTTTTGTAATTTTTAAATCCTTCACATCCTTGTATGATAGTTTATTTGCATAATAGTCCCTAACCACCTACCTCCTATCTTCCCATCCAGTTATTTGTTTACTAATTGAATCTACATTTTCTAACATATCTTTCAATGAATTTTCTAGGGTGATTCTTTATGTGGTTGAGCCATTTGGATCACTCAACCTATTGATCAAATCCTCAATTTGTTTTTTGTTGTTCTTAATTTCACTCATTAAATTTTGTTGAGTGCCAGGAGGGGGTTGAGTGATTGGTGGAGGAGGTTGATGTTGTGGTTGATTTTTATCTTGAGGATTAGGTTGGTCTTCCTATTGAGGATTTTGAAGGTTTGTGGGTTGATTTGCATCTCCTAAAAATTCAAACAAATAGATATCAAATTCAACCTAAAACTAACAAATTCAACCTAAAACTAACAAATTCAAAACAAAAACCATAGAATCCTTACCTCTCACACCTCCTCCTCATTGTGGCACCATCGTTGTGAATAAATACGGATTATTGGTGAAGAGATTATCCTCCTAGAACACGAGCGTGATATTTTGGGGTTTTTGGCCACACGTACAACAAAAAAACCAGTCGAAATGCAAATGAGAGATTTGCATTTGTTTTTTGCTTTTAATAGTAAATAATGCAAGCGCATTATAATGTTCTCATGTTATAACATGCTCGCGTTATTTCTTTGTAGTTCCTGAGGCTTGTCCTAGGCTTAACAAAGACATAACGCAAGCGCGTTATAACACACTCGTGTTATGGTTTTCAAACTTTTTTTTTGAGGGTGTCCATGAAATTTTTACCCATTTCCATGCACCCGCCCTAAGAATCTCCTTTAAAAACCCTTTTCTTTTCATCAATTTTGGGTAAAACAAAAGTTGTCAGCCACATGGGCCATCATATCACTTACATATTGCCACTTTTTGGCCCAGGATGATCCTGCACATACCCACCTTCAACATGAAATATAGGATTTTCAAAGGGAAACAACCACAAAAAGATATTTGATGTCAGACATCTACCCATATCATCTTGACCAAACAATGAACATGATACCTTCTTCACCAAAAAATACATCATCCAAGTTCAATGTCCTTGAATTTTTACAAAAGTTCAATAATCCTAAATCTAAGTCCTCAAACACAAATGAAATTGAGCAATCCTATGTCATCCATTTATTTCCATCCACCCTAAGCCAAAATAAACCTCAAGATTCTTTCACTCAAACTAACAATTTCATCCAATCATCCTCTTCTATTATATCTTCAACATCCAATGATTCATGTCAACCTCACAATCCAAAGCATGCTAGCATAGACTCCCCCCTACACATCAAGATCAAAATATTCTTTCCACTCCATCCAATGATATCAAAATTCCACAAATTCTTCCAATCTTTGATCAAGATCTCGTTTCTCAAGAATCTTATGATGATCCCCTCCTTTCACTTTTCATCCAAAATAATTCCCTTCCATCTCAAGAGACAAGTATCCTTCCAAGTTTTTCTTTCAAATCATCTAATCAATCCACACCATCTCATGATTTTGTTGCATCACAAGAACATGATAGTTCTTCCATCCTATCGAATGATGTCTTACCAGTTGATGATCAAGACATGCTTTCTACAAAATCTCATGATTCCCTTCCTCATCAAGATCAAGATATGCTTCCATTCAAGGATACCATTTCATCCCATGAAGATATTTATCCTTCTCATGATCAAGATATTCCTTTCATACCACTTCATAATGATTCCACTTAATAAAGGGCAAGCTACTTCCTCTCCTACACCTCATGATACTTTTCCAATTCAAGATCAAAACACCCCATCATCCCCATGTCAATAGCCTATCACACCTATTAAATCTATCCATGAACCCCACACCTATAAATTGGTATCCTCCACCTTTATCCATTCCAATTTACTTCCAACACCTATCCTCTCATCCATATCATATCTTCCCCAAAATGGACTCGCATCTTGTTTCATAAAAAATACATATCCCATTGGTAAACATATAATATGTCAAAGTATGAATTACAAAGGAAGAGGATTAGGCATTCATGAGAAAGGTATCCTAGAACCCCTTTTCGTTCAAAGAAACCCATATCACCACGTCCTTGATTATAAGCCTAAGTGTCCAAGTTCATCAAACCTTCCATCTATCCTAGGTCCTCATTCTAGTTCATCAAACATTCCATCTATCCTAGGTCCTCATCCTAGTATATCAAACCTTCCCTCTATCCTAGGTCCATATCCTATTTCTCAAGATCAACAAAGGCACACATCATTGGTGCCCTTTCAAAATTCTACCCACATTAACTCATCCATAATACCTCCATATCATTCATCTCAATCCACCCCTCCCATTGCTCTTGGAAGAAATTTGGGTGCCAAATATCAAAAGCTTCTATATCAAAATCCACATGCATCAAAGGATCAACATGTCTCCTGAAAGAGACATGCAAAATAAAATAAAATTTGATCCAAAATCAAAAGAAAAATCTAAAAGGCCACAAAGGCCCATCAAAGAAAAAAGGCAATTTTCAAAGACCACAAAGGTCCATAAACCAAAAGAAAAATCTAAAAGGCCACAAAGACCCGTCAAAGAAAAAAGAAAATTTTCAAAGACCACAAAGGTCAATAAATCCAAAAGAAAAATGTCAAAGGCCACAAAGGCCCACAAAGAAAAAATCAAAGTCAAAAGTTATGTGGATTCCTAAAAGTCTCATATCTAAGCAATAAAATCTAAATTGGCATCCAAATTCGCTAATCCAAAAGCTTCCTCCAATTTTCCATCTAATAACCTATCACCTTCCAAATCCATTTTTCCTCCATCACTCCACCACCCTTCAAGGTGTGTTCCAATGTTGATATTTCCATCCTTTCCATATATCCATCAATAGGCCTTCCAACCTCCTATCCATTATCCAACATTCATCTCCCATCATTCTCCTTTAATCCAAACCTTTGCATAAGTCCTTAGATTCTTCCATTATATCATTAATCTTCCATCATTTAGGAGTCTAATTCCAATTTTCCATGGTTTATTAGAGGGATATTTTGTTGTGAAACTTGATGCTTAACTCCTTCCTCCATCTCCCTATCATCCATATCCTATCTTCCATATACCTCTTGCACTCTACACTTAGTGACAATTTTTGTCCATCTTATCATTCATGGTCATTATCATTTCTATGCTCGTTCCTTACATTTCCACCTTTTATCTTGACATGATTAAGGATCTTCTTGAACATCATATATCTTATCCTATACACTTTATCCATATCTTCCATACCATATCTTTCATCTTATCCATATTCCATCATTCTTACTAAATACATCCTTTCTTCCTTTCCTTGGTCTTGATTAGGAATAAGGGAAAAATACTTGGGCCTTGTGTCTTTATCTTATCTAGTTGATCTTGATCATAATATTCATTATTTTTATCCTTGCTTTCTTCCATTCCATATCTCCTCGCTTATCAAAATCTATGTCATCATTTCCCTTTGCAATCTTGATTCTTATCAAGCAAATCATATTTGAGCCTAGCTGTAAAACATTATCCAATCGTCATATCTTTTGTCAATCAATCATCAACAATCATCAATATTATCTTACTTAGAGGAAATTATTGATCCTAAGTACTTATCATCATCATTCCTTATGGAATCAATCATTCCTATCATCTTAATCAATCAAGCATTATCATCTTTTGACAAGAGATGTTGCTTATGTGACATGTTTTACAGTGAATCTTTCATTTTGACCTATCATTTATCGATCGTTGCATTAATCCTATTGTGGGGAATCTTGTTCCTTCAATCAATCATATCATCTTATTTTATCTTAAATATCCTAAAAAGTCCAAAACAAAAAAAAAAATAACCACAAAAAAAATCATAAAATCTTAAAAAGGTGTAATGAAATCTCATTTACATATCCTGGCAAATTTGTTTGTGTCTCACCCTAGCTTGGGGGAAAAATCCTGAATTCACTGGGGGCAATAAACGTTGAGCTTAATCAAATGGAAAAACAATAATATGGAAAACACAACAAACACAATGATCATAGGAAGATACGACATTGAACATACAACAAACATCGAAACCATTCCATCGACTATCTATATCAAATGTTGAAATCAATATCAATATGGATGATCTAATCTGAGTAATGGTTGAAATACTTTAAGAAAAATTTAAATTGTTGTACTTTGATCTTTGTTATCATTTCTTTGGAGCAACTCGATGATGTATTGAACTAGAGAATCTAGGAAGGAGAATGATATTTTCTTTTTCTATTGTTTTTGAATTAATCATAATTATTGTGTGAATTTTTACAAGGTGTATTATACAAAATATCACTGATGACATTTTGAATTTACATAGTAAATGATTCAATTCTTGTCTGTTTATGCAAGAAATGCTCAGGTCATCTCGATTTAACTATACTTGAATGCTTGTATTCACTTGCAATATCAAAAATCATGAAAGAAGTACTCAAGTCATCATGGTCTAACTCATTCCATCGATGCTTGTACTCACTTTCAACATTTTAAAGCCTCAATGATGATAAAAAGCATGAAAAATGGACTGTTAAGATGACAATGCTTGCATATAGGTTTGCATGATAACATTAGATTGCATTGATATTAGTTTTGCATCTGCAAAATAGATTGTTTCAAGGTTTGAAAAGACCAAAGATGAGTAAGTCCTCACGAATCTCCAGATTCGTTAAAGGCTCCTATCATCACAAATTATCTCAAATCAGTAATATTTTCAATCAATCTATCATTTAACCTCGCCTATCATGAGGTTAATCAATCAAACTATAATTGATCCTTTCCTATCATGAGGTCAATTATCATCAATCAATCATTCAACCTCGCCTATCATGAGGTTAATCAATCAAGCTATAATTGCACCTCACCTATCATGAGGTCAATCAATCAAACAAATTATAATTGATCCTCGCCTATCATGAGGTAAATTATCATCAATCAATCATTGAATCTCACCTATCATGAGATCAATGATCATCTAAATCTATCAGCATCATCAAACATATCAAATCAAAGGTTGACATGATCAAAGTAAATCAAAATCAAGCATTTTACTAAAATTAATTCATCACAGGGGCATTTTCACCACTATTTGTTGGGAGATAAATTATTTCATCATCAAATCTTTACCAAATCATAAAAAAAATTGAAATTTTTTGAAAAATCATAAAATCATTAATTTATCTCCCGAGGGGGCATATTATCATGAATCACCTAAAAATCAATGTCCGGGGAATGTCTGGGGCATACTGAATTTTTTTTGTCAATACTGGTAGCAACAGCAAAAAATTCTTTGAAGCAATGTGTAAACACATCACTTTAAAGAGGGGAAAAATGTATACACCTAAAATTGGTCTAGAGAATCTGATTAATTAAATACAACTTATTTGATTAATTACTCTAACTTCCTCTACTATTGAATAATTAGAAATATTTATTTATATAGCTCACATTTAAATTCTTCTAATTTTGCTATTATTTCATCTTAATTAATTAAACAAAGGTTAAATACTTTATTGTTTAATTATCATATCCCTTCTATTTAATTTAATAAACAACTTCAATAGTTTGTTTTATTAAATTATTTATTTCCCCTTTTGCTAATTTAAATAAATCAAAATATTTAAATAAAGGCATAAATAAAATTCCTCTATTCACTCACCTACCAAATCAAATATCATATGTCTAATTTATTTCAAATAAAATGCGATTGGCATTCACGAGAAGTTGTGAAGACAAATTGGAAATCAATCTCTCAATCTTCTTCCTTTGATTGTTCCTATCATCTTGTTTGGTGTTTTCATGGGTACGAACCATTCCCATAATCTTCTCAATATTCTAAATCTCTCACCATTCAATCCTCCATATTGACTCCAAGCCTCTACTTTGTTGCCACTGCAAATTTGTTGCCGAGAAATCTACAAATACAGCCTCATTCAATAAGGAATCGATCCCAACTTTGTGCAATCTTACTCTGCAAGAAATAGAACAATCAAGAAATAAAACATCTTATTATCATAGTAGTCATAGCAATTTAGAATAATAATCATGGCTACATAGTATTTTTACTGTAGCTTTCATCATAGTTTTCATGTCAGAATAGATTACAATAGATTTCTTTTTATCAATTAGATATCATCAATCATCACATCATTGCATTTAGCATCATTCCATTCTCTAGATTGGTATTTTAATAGTCACAAGTTCTTATCAAATCTAAGAGCCCTTTATGATTTGATAAATTATCTTTGGAGATAGGAAACAATGAGATTTTTTCAATAGATTCTTGCTTTAGGATAGTTTATTTGTTGAATCTTTGATATAATGTTTCATTAAGAAGTGTATCTACATTATTTACTTATTCACACTTACAACTATAACCAATTTAGCTACCAAGTGTAATGGTGATTAGACCCTTAGGCAACAAAGATCACATTCTTGAAGAAAAAAGATCAAATACATAGGATGTGTATTAATGAACAAAAACCCTAGATTAGATATACACCAAAAATGGCATTGGTACAAAATTTGATGATGATGGTGTGTGGCTCGATGAATAGGTAGCTTACAAGATAATATTGTGAATGAGTAAACCCTAGTAGAGAATCTGTATAAGTGCAAAACTTGAGGCAATTAATATAGGTTGGTGAAGGAACGTAAAAAGAAGACAATCAAGAAATTATCTAGTTGTTGATCTAAAGGTAGATGAAGATAAAGTGAAAATTAGAGAGAGTGAAGAGAATGCACAAGTTGTGAATTAGTAAAACCCCAACAAAAATTAGAGATCTTCATCTAGGTTAACACTCAAAATGAAAAAAAATATTTTTAGAGTGTGTGCATGATCCTTTGAGGCAGATAGAAAATGCACTAATAGAAAAAGGAAGAGAGAAAATTAGAGAATTGAGTTGCAGAGGAAGAAACAAAGGGTTGAGAAATTGCAAATATGATTGTAATATTGAATTGTGTTCAATAGAATAAATTGTCCTACTTTGCAGTATAAATTAGATTGATGGGTGCTATCTTATCTTTGGGTAGGTGCTTAGAGTAGGGAATTGGTGCTTCCTTAGAACTTGGGTGCTCCTAAAACCAGAGGATTGGTGTCTCCTTACAGTTGATGCCCTTAAAAATTGTAAAGAAAATATTTCATTGTGAGGTTGGATTAGGATAGTAGATCCTAGCAGCTATTCTCACAGTGATTTTTCCCATCTTGGTTTTTCCATGTATACCTTGTAGTATCTGCAATCATGTGTTTGTGTGTGCTTATATATTTATTTGTTTGATTTATTTTCACTAAGTATTAAGGGGTAATTATTAATTGATATGCTGATTCACCCCCCCTCTCAGTAGATTGTTATGTTCCAAGAATTGGTATCAAAACCTTGGTTCCCTAGGAGAAGCTTAATCAACTTGGGTAGATCTTGGATAAGTGAACACAAGGGCTAGTCGGGAAGATTCATCCAAAAACAAGGCACATTCATTTTATGGATTGGATTATTCCTTCTAGAGCATAAAGATGGAGACATATTTGTCCTCATTAGGGTTTGATGTATGGATGTCTATCAAGAATGGTTATACATCTCCTCCTACTACTCCTACCAATGCTACAAGTAAGAAAGACTAACAATGTAAGAGAAAAGTATACTCTTCTTTGTGGATTATCAAGTTCAGTGTGTATCAAAGTGATGCACTGCAAAACTGCAAATGATGTCTAGAGTAAGTGGAAAAGCACCTACAAAGGAGATGGCAAAGAAAAGTTGGTTAAGTTGTAGACTCTTAGAGCTAAGTTTGAAGGTCTACAAATGAATGAAAAGGAAAAGATTTCAAATTGTCTTGTCAGAGTTGATGGAATCGTAAACTCAATTAGATGGTTTGGAGAAGAATTAAAGGATTCAGTCGTTGAGAAAAAGGTTTTAAGTTCCATGCCATCTAAGTATGACTCAAAAATATTTACAATAGAGGAAGCAAGATAATTGGATAATATTTCTCTTGATGAATTGCATGACATATTTAGTGCATATGAGATGAGAATGGGAAACGTAAATTCATCCAAAAGAGAAGCTGCATTCAAGGTTGTAAATAAAAAATATTGAAGCACCTAAGAAAGACAAGGAAGTAGTCTCTACATCCAAAACATGAAGAGACTGATGAGGAAGAAGCAAAATTCATCAGAATACTAAGGAGAGGCTCTAACAAGTATAAAGGTAAGTTACCCTTCAAGTGTTTTAACTGTGGTAGAATAGGACACTTTTCTATTAAATGTCTTTATAATAAGAAGGATAACTTTGAACAAGAAGAAGATAGTATAAAGAAGAAGCCCTATTTTCCTAAAAAGAAGAGTTTTGGGAAGAAGAAGAAGAAATGTATATATTCAAGAGAAAAGTGATTCATCTTATGCTAGTGATAGTTTAGACAATGAACAAGATTGTGCCCTTGTAATGGAAGAAGAAGATAAATTTATTTTCATGGAAAAATAATCTATTGATCAAAAATATGGAAAGGTAGAAGACCTTGGTCAGGAAAGTGAAGAAGAAGGAAAGGTTGGGGTATGTGCAGGATCATGATGGGCCAAAAAGTGGCGATATCTAAGTGATATGATGGCCCATGTGGCTGATGACTTTTTTTTAACCCAAAATGGATGAAATGAAAAGGGTTTTTAAAGGAGATTCTTAGCTTTCCACCAATATAAATTATGCTTTACTTTGAATTTAATAAATAATTATTATTCATTTTCTATTTGAATTATGACTAAAGTCCTAACTGATAGGCTGATTGAAAAATTCTATAGCTTTCAAATGACATCACATTTTTTGAATCCAAAACATGTTTCACATTCTATGCTTCACATAATATAGGATTAAAAAAAAAAAAAATGAATTTCATGAAGTTTTGACCAAGTTAAGGTGGTCAAACATACAAGTTTTTATATTTTTTAAAAGTTGTAATAAAAAATTTATAATTAATTATTTACTTGGAAAAAAATTACAAAAAAATATGCATCACATTGGGACATGAGTCCCCTACTTGTATCTAGAATTTTATAAAAAAATATTATCATCTTATTGTGGTTAGGGTGGTCCGACAGACACCTACTTCTTATTTTTTCCCTGAAATTTAAGTACTGTTGTATTGAAATTTCAAATTTCACCAAATAGATTTTTTTATTTTTTTTAATAAACCTAGTATTTTATAAACTACATTAAATTTTCTACAGATTCTATTCTTACATATTTTTGAAATAATATAGATAACTTATTCAAATTTTTACGTCAATTTGCCTAACTCTGATTTTCTGAATTTTTATTGCCAATTAAGGGCCTATTTTTTCTATGATGATCCTGCACATACCCATTGATCTTGAGGGAGAACTAATTTGTGCCTTAAAAGAGGTTGATAATCTAAGAAAAGAGATTGATTTAACTTGAAAAAGGAGAATAAGCATCAAAAAAGGCGTGCGTAAAAGGAGACTAAAAAGCTAACTAAAGATCTTGAAGAATCTAATCAAATGGTGGTGAGCTTGAAGCTATAAGTGGAGCAAGCCAAGCAAATTTAAGAAGTTTTAAAATCCAAACTGGAGTCTGAAGTTGACAAATGTATGAAACTAGAGGCAAAAATTGTTTCCTTAAGAAAGGATTTGGAAAAGGATAGAGAACAAATAGAAAAAGGCCTAAAGTTGAAGGGAGGCTCTAAGATTCTTGATGGATTACTAAGTACACAAAAGAATTCTAACAAAGAGAAATATGGTTTAGGTCTTGAGAAAGGAAAGAGCACTTTTGTTAGCACTTCTACAAAATTATATGAGAGATTTAGAGTAGAAGAAACATCTGGTTCAGAGAATGAAAAAGCTTACAAGGAGAATATTCCTAGAGAAGAGTAGATGGCTAATGAGGTGAAGAAAATAGATGAAGAAAAGAAGCATGTTGTAGACAATAAGAATAAAAAATCAGTTTCTAAGCACCAAAAGAAGAAAAACATAAGAAGAGTTGATGTTGATGGATTCACAAGGGTGAGATATTTGAGGAAGTGAAGACAAAGAAGACCCCCTCATCTTGCTCAAGGAAATGATATGACTAGGTACTCTTCATATTTCTATGGGTACTATTATATGTGTAATCAATTTGGTCATAGGGCTAGAGAATGTAGTCATTCCTAAAAGGAGTTCAAATTTTGTTAGAAAAAAACCATTTTCTCCTTTAGTTGATATGAATGTACAATATGTTACAATTGTAATATTTTTGGTCATGTATAGCTAAAAATTATAGAAAACAATTCATACTTGACCGAATGCACAAAGTGAGATAAAGGAAAACACACCACCTAGAGTAATTAAAGAGTCTAAATCTCTTGAGAAGACGAAAGAGAAGGTGGAAAAGAAGACTAAGAGGGTTTGGAAATAAAAAGATAAAAATCCCAGACAATTAACGATTGCACGAATGACACTTCATGCCAAAAATAAATATTTGTGGGTGATAGATAATGGTTGTTCCAAGCATATGAATAGTGACAAAAGTAAATTCATCCAACTCAAGAAATGTAAATAAGGTTCATTCAGTTTCGGTGGTAACACTATTGTGAATATTTGTGGAAAAGGAATCTTGAGCATAGATGGTAAAAATCCTACCAAAGATGTCCTTTATGTTGAAGGATTGAAGCACAACCTACTAAGTGTGATTTAGATGTACATGACAATGGTTATAAGGTCACATTAGATTTAGCAGGATGCAAGATAATGAAAAATGGGAAGACAATTGCACAAGGAATAAGAACTAATAGCAACCTTTATAACCTTTGTGATGTAAAAGGTCTGAATTGTTGATAGGTTACGTTGATGAGACTTGGTTGTGGCATAGGAGATTAGGGCATGCCAATTTTGATAGTTTTGTAAAAGTGAGCTCAAGAGGGCTGGTAAGACACATGCCTAAGATAACTAAGCTTGCAAACACTATTTGCAAAGAATGTTAGTAGGGAAAGAAAACAAAGGCTAAATTTCAAACAAAAGAATATTCAACTATGAAGCCTTTGCAATTAGTTCATACTAATTTGTGTAGTCCTACAAGGACAAGAGGATTGATAGGTGACATATATTTGATCTTTATGATTGATGATTATTCAAGGATGACATGGGTAACCTTTCTAAAGGATAATTCACAATAATTTTAAAGATTTAAGATATTTAGAGCCATGGTTGAGAATGAGATTGATAGAAGGATTAAATGTTTAAGATCAGATAGAGGTGGAGAATTTGCATCAAGTGAATTCATTAGATATTGTGAGCTCAACATGGAATTAAAAGGAAATATTTTGCACCTAGAACTCCACAACAAAATGGAGTTGTTGAGAGAAATAATAGTGTAGTTAAGGATATGGCTAGAACAATGCTGAGTGAGGCCAAGTTAGTAGATATATTTTGGAGAGAAGTAGTTCATACTGCATTTTATATTCAGAATAGAGTTCACATAAGAGTAAACAATGATAAGACTCCTTATGACTTGTGGTACAACAAGCCTGCATCTGTCAAATAATTCAAGGTGTTTGGTATATTTCTTTTATAGAGATCCAAATTAGATGGGTGGTGAGGATTGAGCGATGATCTAACATGATCAATAGTAAAGATTGATTGAGGGAACAATAATTAATAAGATTCATTAATTATTGTGGCATAATAAAATTAATTAAATTATGGATAGCGATAGATGAATTAAATAGTTACAACAATTATTTAATTTAGGAGGTGATGGATGAATAATTAAATAATTAAAAAATAATTATTTAATTATAGAAGAAGAGGGGGAGATAAATAATTAAATAATTGAAAACAATTATTTAATGATAAATGAGAAGAGGTGATAAATAATTATAAATTATAAATAATTATTTAATTATAGAAGAAAATGATAGTGAATAATTAAACAAATAACCATTTATTTAATTATAGATGAAAACTTGAGGTAATTAGTGACATACAACTAAATAAATAAGATTTATTTAATTAATGTGAGTAGAATAAAGATAAAATGAATTAATTAAATAATATTAAATTATTTAATTAATAGAAGAAAGTGATATTAAGGAATAATTAATAATTAAAAATTGTGTAATTATGTAGGAAGGATGCAAATGAGTACAAAAATGTTGTTTGTGGGATTAGGACATTTTTCAATCTCTATTATATTTAACCCTAATTATCCTCATTAACCCTAATTTCTTATTTTCACTCCCATTTCTTCCTCATAACTCTATTTTCCTCTATTCCTTCACCATTCTTCCTCATTTTAATTGCAATCTTGTTGATCTCCTCTTTTTTCTTCTTTTGAGATGCCACTCAAGCCCCTTTTTCCTATTCACCCTCTCAAGGGGGCATCATCTCATCATATTCTTCTTTTTCTTCTACATCAAATTTTCCCTTCATGTTGCGACATTTCTTCATTTGTTTCATCTATTGAGTCACCTATATTTTTTTCTTCAAAACATCGTTATTTTAGCGTTATTTCAAATAGGGGAAAAATGTACACCCCTAAATTTGACCACTTGTGTTTGGTAAAATTTATTCCTAATTCATCTAAAACCCCTCCTTATCTGCATTAATTAAATAATATCATTTATTCCCCTAAGGACTTCCACAATCCTAAAGTTTTAATTAATCAATTAAATACTTTACCCTTTCATTCATTCCTCTTTAAATTAAATAAATGTGTTGTTTTATTTAATTTAATCATATTCCTACATGAATTAAATTAAATATTAAATTATTTTTCTCTCTCATTGTCTCATCCTCCATAATTCTTCCATTATCCCTAATCTATTTCTTAATTTCATAATTAGGGATGTGCACACACCTGATCCATGATTAGGAGATGTCACATCCTCCAAATTTTGTAAGTTGCACCCTAATCACCTTCACTAGCCTGATCTCCCCACCTAGTTTCCCCCCTTAACCACTTACACAACCATAATCCCTTTCTTAGGAAGGGATAATCGCCTTTCCATTTATGGCACCCCTCCCTAGTCAGCTCAACCTTAATGGCATTCTCCTTTTGGAGAATAAACCCCACATGGGTAACCTCTCCCCAAGGTACCTTTGAGGGATTTTAAATTTCTCTTTATTCCCTCAAGATACTTCAATAGAATTTTTAATTCCTTTTTGTCCTCCCCTTCCAATCATTAGGGGAGATGGGACAAGAAAGCCCTTTATGAGGGAGATCTTGTCCATCTCCCAAGGTACTTGCAAAGTACCAACATCCCCTTTCATGGCGACACTTGTCACAACCACAAGGGGCAAAACATCTCAACCTTTGATCTCCAATAATGCATCCTCTCCTCTCAAATGACTACACTTAGTCATTTTTGCAAAAAATATAAGGAAATCACCATCTTGAGTGATTTACATGGTGTTATGCTATTGAAATTCATCTAGAACACACATCAAAATCAACATCATTGGGGTAATCTTCGCAATGAGCTCATCATCATACTTAGAATCCAAAATCATAGCACTCAAATCAATACATTTTACTTCAATAATCCACCTTAGCTCTAGCTAATCTAGGTTAATTTATGCTTAGTTAATTATAACTATTTAAATAATTATGTAATCCTTGTAAAATATTATATTCTCATAAAACTACTTTAAAACATTGTAAAATCCATTTGATTGCTTCTTATGGAATCTTTAAATTAAAAAATAGAGTAAATTAATTACTCTTGTAACATGCTATTAATCGGTACCAATTAATATAAACCAATTTTGAAACCCATTTTACTAAATATCAAACTGTATTGGACCCATAAAACTTTAAGCATAAAAATATTGGTATTGAAGGTATAATTATTTTATCTTTAAAATAAAATATTTAAATATATTTGTATTTCTTAATTGTATCCATAAGTAAAATTTATTGTAATACAATCCATATATATTTTGGGTGGTCTTATTTGATAACTCAAATTTTTTTATATAGTTTAGGATTTTTATTAGAGTGAGGAAAACTAATTTAATACTTAATATAAAACTTAAAATTAATGAAAAGAGACAAGGTGGTATTATAAATCATAATCAAATTAGAAAGGAGATGTTCATATATAAATTAATAATGAATAATTATTTTCTAAATAATTTAGATATTCTATGAATGAAATCCTTTGAATAGCTATGCATTTGTAGATAGAAATTCTTTTCTCTAGTGCATTGATTAGAAGATTAAACCATGCTTATTTTAAAAATGCAAGGTTTAACTTGTGATCTAAATCTTTTTATCCATATATTCATTTGTAATAGATTCCATTTCTATTTTGAATTCTTTAACTCTTGACATAGGAATGCACATTAATATCTTGATTCCATCGGGCATGTGCTTAGGAGATTGGACAAAGAGAAAAGAATCTGGCACAGCTGATCCTTTCTCCAAAGGTAGTAGAGAACTTACAAATTGTTTGCATCTCCCCAACCAAAGTCCACTTCATTAAATCCCAATCGCTTCCAATCACTCAATGCAAACAAATTGTCTTCTTTTTTATGCGCATTTGATGTAGATGGACATGTCACAGTGCTTGGCATCAAATATGCATCATTTAAAGATGACTTTGATCTTTTTATAATCTTTGTAGTTCGCAAAAGTGATCCATTTATGAGGTCTTGTGCAATATCTATTGCACATCCTATACCAATGGCATTACTATAGTATCTTTGTGGAAGTGGGGGATTAGTTGATCTCCTCATATCCATTGCAAAGAGAAGCTTCACATTTTGATAACTTGGAATTTTAAAAGCCTTTGTCCTTGCTCGCCAAGCCAGTGCTGCAACAACTTTGAATGTAGAGAAAAATTCTTTACTTTCTTCCATAAAGCATTTTTTTACATATTTTATTACATTAGATTTGATAACTAGAGAGGCTTGAACAAATTCTTCTATTATTGGAGCTTGATTTGGGTTGTGCATGATCTTGATAATGGACTCAAAATGATGAAATTGGAGGTTTATAGGATCTTCTGGCTTCAATAACTCTCTATTCCATATTGATTTTAAAGACGCTTAACCTCTCCCCTTGCCATTTCTCCAAGACCTTAAAGAAACTGACCTACTCCTCGTCCATCACATATACTATGGTGGAAACTCACTCCCACGACAAATCCACTGCATGTAAAACAAGTTACGTATATGAAACAAATACAGAAAAAAGAATCATCTCCTTGAAAGAAATAAAATGTTCACTTTACTGTTAAAGAGCAGGGGCAAGAATTACCTGAACAACCAGAAGATGAAAACTCTCAATAGGAGTAATAGTAAGTGGAAGTGAAAAAAGGAGCTGTTGAAATGATGGGTTGATGTGATACAAATCTCCAAGGACTGAAAGACTGTTATCCGCCATTGCTTCCACAAAGAGAGCACCCTCGCCTGTGCACTCCACTTGAAGTTCCCCATTTTATTTGCTTCTGAGCCACCCAGCGATAGGAAAATAATACACCAGCACTTTGGACAGAGCCTCTCAGATTATTTTTGCAGGATTAGCATAAATACTGTGACAGGCGCCATAGACTAATAATGAATTAAAGGTATTTTTTCTTTAAATGGGTACGTTGTCAATGGAGGAGAGGGGGAGGATAGTTTTAGGTGAAGGCAGAGAGGGCCCCACCATGGCTGGCTCAAACCTATTTACCTTCAACTCTTTCTCCATTCTTATTCTTCTCTTCTGATTCTGAGAATAGGAGGGAATGGGATGGAAACTCAAACTCTTGCTCTTATTCTTCTCTTCTGATCTTGATTCGAAGACTCAAAATCTGTGATTAAACAAGGTGTAGGAAAATCCCTTTATACACTACACCATACCAAGTGGAACAATTTAAATGATCTAAACGTAAGTGGTTAAAACGATTTAAATCATACATAAACGTGAAAAATATTTTGTTCAAGTAGATTTGAAAAGTTTTAGTGACCCGAATCCACTATACGAAGCATACATAAGTGGAACGATTTAAATGTTCTAAACTTAATAAATATTGTTACAAGAGTCGCAACTTAAATCACAATTAAACAATAAATTATTTTGTTGCGAGTGGATTTGAAAAGTTTTCCTAATCCGAACCCACTGTACGAAGCCTAATTTATAACGTGTCATTTTTATCGTATGGTTAGAAACATCTATTCAGCTTACAGAATGATTTGTATTTATTAATTAATTGAAAATAAAAAAATATTTTGTTGTTAGATAATGGATTTGAGATGATTTTTGTGTCTTTATAATATTCTTAATTGTAGGTAAAAAAATATACACAAACATTAAAATTCTCAAACTCATGAAGTGACCCAACATCTTTATTGACTACGATAGGTATCAAAATTATATATGTTGCCTCTTGAACAAAGTGGTCAACATTACTTGAAATTGTTGGCATGATGTAGAAATTAGATATGATATGTGAATGAGGAGAAGCAATATTTTATTCATGTATTACAAGTGCACATAGGGAACATACAAACTAATCACAATTCATAGGATTCATATTAAAATTTTAATCATCTAGAGGCCTTATGGATAAGGCCTAGGTTTGAATGGAAATTTATGAGTATGCATAGGTCTATACTCATCAAGGCATAAATTTATATTACATTTTTGGAGGCACCAAAACAATATTCATTCTAGAAGCCATATTCCCAACTATTATAGTCAAATCTAAGGCATTGAAGTAAATGCATAATATAATGGCTTCGGGTGGAACAAAGTGGAAAATAATCATATTCAATTTTTTTAATATAAAACTAAAATTATGTAAAGGCTCACTAGCATTCTTTTTCTCCTAAATTGGTAAAAAAATCCTCCCATGAATGAACAAGCTTAATAGACTACTAAATAGAGGCATCTTTTAAATTCTCCCATGAATGAACAAGCTTAATGAGCTACAAAATATAGGCCTCATTATCATGTATAATACCCAACCTAACCAAATTATCTTAAATTATTCAATTCATTTTCATGCACACTAGCTACCATGGGGTAAGAATCCTTTAAAAATTGACTAAAATCCCTTTAAACATAATGAACATCCTAAAAATGGAAAGACAACAAATCCTAAGCTATGAAAAGGTGATAATAATCAAGAAAAATAGAAAATGAAACATGAAATTGTCAAAAAAATCAATGCAACCTATAGCATGCCCCTTGTTCTACACAGTAACTTTCCTATGTTTTACTACAACTGAATTTCAATCTAATGGCTAACTTATACCAATAAAAAAAATTAGTCCAAAACAAGATAAAATGCACACAAGATAGCAACAAATTATCTTTCTCATTCATTTAATGATTGGTACATTTTTTCCAAAGTAATGATTTCATAATTCAAATACAAAATACATTTTCCATCTTTCAAGAAATAAATACTAATTACATACACTACTCATCTAAGCTCCATTAGTACTAGAAATATAAATGATCCAAGAAATCCCCTTTCAAATCCTTGGCTCGCTGACTGAGAGGAGAAGCATCACTCAAGCGCTTTTCTGCCATCCACGAACTAATTGCGGTCCCCCACAAATCTGTACCACATATGGTAAGATGGCCCTACCCTTCGATGAAGAGCTTTGATCTAGAAACCATATAGTACTAGCCTATTCCAAGCTAGTGTCATGTTCCACATAACTAGAGCTTTACCATACTACACATATATGTTCTACATGTATGAAAATCCCAAACTAACATGTATAAGGGTAATACAATGAATTGACAATGTAACCAGTAGCATATTACACTAATTTGGCCAAAGTATTCCCCACCCAATACTTCGAATGGATGTAACATGCTCATCCACCATTTTAGCTCAATTTGTTAAGATCAAATATATTTTATGCATAGAAAAATCCTTCCATAGGATAATCTACCACCCTAGGAACATCCCTTAAATCCAAAATATTTTATGACTCTTCAACTAGGTTAACTTGTGTATCAATAACCTACCAATTTAAGTCAAGATAAAAGCTACAAAGACCTCACTCTATTGAGTACCTTCTATCATATGTATATATCTACATAAAGCAACCACTCCTAACTATGGAGTATGTACAAACACACCAAACAATAGAGAACTCTACATTAATACTACAATTACTATCTATTTCCAAATGTTAAAAATAATCCTTTCCATAAACTTATTTCTTTTCAAATATCAAAACAACATAATATAACCAATTTAAATTAGACAAACATAAAAGAGTAGGATTTATCATGCCTGTAAATATTAATCTCCAAATGAACTCAGTTGGTTTCCAATCCTAGCCTCCACAATAAACTTGCTACTTGACAAAAAATCACCTCTACACTTTCCCAACTCCCACACAAATTCTCACAACAAACTCTTGCAAATCTCTCACAAACTTCTTACACAAAATCAAGAAAAAAACATAACAGCTCTCAAAAAAATACAATAGAGTGTAGATTATGTGTCCCAATGAGGTATAGAATACCTCTATTTATACAAAATATTCAAATTCTAAAGGCTATAAACGAGGAGAATGGATCGCCACTTCTTAATTGCATGGTTTGAATCAGCTTAGCAAACAAAAGGTAGAAGACTCGGAACTCATTACTCAGCAAATAAGTTACATAGCAAGTTGATTCCTTATATGACAACAAGAGTGCATTAGATATAAGGAAGGTAACAATCTATATGAGTCGACTTATTCTATGCCAATATTCTCAAGACTTATTCATCCCATTTACTCATGGTTTCATCGTTGTACAGAGTTTCTAACATATACTTCTATTACAAGAAATAAAATTCATAGTTTGGCACCACATTATCTTTTATTTAGGATTCTGGTGTTTTCTACTCTTTGAAAAAGTCAAAGCTTTTAAATCCTTGCAAACAACATTATGATATATTTTTGACCCAAGTCTAATATATGCCACACCTTTCATTATATATGACGTTCAATATGTAAGCAAACTTAATTCATCCCATATGTTTCTAGCATTGCATTATGCACACTTTTTGGTTGTGCCAATCACTAATGTAATGTACATTATACTATGGTTACATAGTATATGCACATGGTTTAAATAATATTAGTGCTTTATTTAAACAACGCTTAAACAATCACAAAAATGTATTGTCAATAACATATATATATTTATATATAGATAACATAACACGTTATATATATGTATATCAACTCATATGATTATCGATATATTTCATTTGACTTTCAAATGTATTTACATATATATCAATTTAATATTTAAATTATTTTCATGCATGTATATACATATCTATATATATATATACATATGTATATTTATACATATTATTGTACTTGTATGGATGTTACTATTAAGTCGGTACATACATGCACATCAATATATATACTTATATACATATATATCCATCGTATATATATTTATATATATAGTATTACCTTCAAACACAAAGCAATAGTATCAAATGACATATATATATTCGATATATATGTATTTATATGTCACTTTATCTATTTGATGTTCCCATGTATATGGGTAATTCGCCCATAGGCATGTGTAGACATAACTATCTCTATATGCCTATGTACATGATTACTAATGTGCATGAGTTCATTATGGACATGTGTATATGTGTGTATGTATATATCTCATCAATTTTACTTTTAAATAAGTACTCATAAACACAAAGAAACTCAAACACATATTCAAGCATGACTTCATAAACAATAAAACCTCTCCTTAAAGCAATCCATCTCACCTTACACAAAACTATAGGCTTGTCTATTATATCAGTGAGTGTGTGAAAGCTCGGATTAGACTCTCCTAAGGGTTTCCAAACCAAAATTCTTCTCTTGAGTGATACTTCCCCTCCCTTCCAGAGGCGTGAACTTGTACTTGCAACCAACTTGTCACATTTGCAAAGGTATTCAATTCATCACAAAACAATCACTTGCAATATATATTCTATAGTCAGAATAAGACACATATATAACATTATTTTAATCAACCATTTATTCATTCTATTTCCAATGATTCATATAAACAAAGTGCATTCACATTTATTTCCATCAAAGTTACAACATATACACACACATGAAATTATTTGATCTAGCTAGGTAAAAGTAACTAAGCAAATATACTACGGAGTGTAACATATCCCCCATTATGAATCATTGTCCAAAATGATTTTATGTAGGAAAAATAAAAAACATAGCACAATATTGTTTTCAAGAACTCTCAAAAGTATGTAAAATACATGTAAACTTTTTCTCAATTTCAGCATAGTCTTCCCAAGTAACAAAATCTTCTGAGTATCTATCCCCATTGGAATTTTCATCTCCAAAACCTATCGGTTACGTAAGCGAAGCTTATACATTCCAGGTACCTTAATAGGTTTGATTGCTATTACTTCAAGGTCTTGTACCTATAAAGCATTCCAATCAATGACATGATTATCACCTGGTATATACTTGTTAGAAGATAAATCTTTACTTGGTAAAACTTATTTTTTAATTGTAATTATTTATTAACTTGTAAGAATATTCCAAAGGAATCCATACAAGTCTTTTATTTTTTTGTCATTTCACACATGTGTGAGGATGACTTATTTTTTAATTCCTTTATTAAAGAATATTTGTAACCACCTACTTAAGAGGTGACACGTTGCACACACATTGATGAATGGTGGCATTCATTGAGTTGGGAGTTACATTCTAACTCCTTCTCACCTCTACTTATTGAGGTGCCTCTCCTCTCATTCTTAGAGACTCAAGAAATCAATCCTAAGGATGAAACTCTCTCTCTCTCTCTCTCTCTCTCTCTCTCTTTGTATTATTCTTTAGGCATTTTTCCTCCATTCATAATATTGGGGTTTTTTCTTGTTTTTTCCCCTTAACAAATTTATGTGTCTCTCTTGCTTTGGTGGTGCTTGGTTTGGCTACTTCAATCTATTTGGTAATCTATTTCCTTCAAACAATTTCTCATTCATTATTAATTTCCATTGCTCTTTTATATTTCCTTTCATGGTATCAGAGCTTGGTATTACTAATATTTAGTGAGCTACATTGTTGAAGGTTTACCAGATTTTTCAGCGCACCATTGGGGACACTCTCAAAGAGGAGAAGAAGAGAAGGTGTCTAATCATGGTTTATTTTGTCTTCTAACATATTTTTTATTGTGCAATAATTTCAAATTTATAGTTTCATATTTCAATTAATTTGTTTGCATTTAGTGTTTTTTTTTAAGAAACAAAAATACCCAAAAAGGGTTACCCTATTTTTCTAAATTTTAAGTTTTTCTAACTCTATTATGCATGATATTTTATCTAACCCTTTTACAATATTGTTTTAAATCTGAAAATCACTCTTTTCTATAAAAAAAAATTTAGCCCTTGTTTAGAAAAAAAAAAATTCAAATTTAAAACAAAATTTTTAAATATATTTTTTTTACAATTATTATATCATCTTTTTTTTAATTTTTTTTAACCCTTTTAAGAGTTTCATATTTTTAAATAATACAAAATCTTTTTTAACAAAATCTTTTTCAAAATTTATATTACTTTTTAAAAATAAAAATAAAATCTTACCCTGTTTTTAATAAGGGTTTCATAGTAGTATTAGACAAATCTTATTGTTTAAATAAACAAAAAAAAACACAATAAAAAAACTTAAAACAATAATAAATATTTTTAAACCCTTTAAGGATTTCAACCTTCTTTTGGGTTGTCTCTACCCCCTCCCGTAGCCTTGAACCCCTGCTGCTCAACCTCATCTCTCTTTCCCTTGTTGTTGCACCCACTTTGTTGAAAGGCACCCAAATTTTTAATTTGTTTCATAAACCCTATCTTCTTCAAGCTTATTCTCTTCTTGCTTGCTTTTGTTTTTTTTGTTGGAGATACCCCCGAGGGGGTCCCTTTTAGCGTAGCAACCAAGGTCTGAGGGGTATCCATTCTGCCAAAATCCATCTGGGGCACGATCCCGGCTTCATCCTTTTTTAGGCGTCGGGACTTTGTACTCAGCAAAACTTGATCCCTGGTGGGCTCATTCTGAACCTTTCATATTCACCAGTAAACCAAGAATCGATTGACTCCCAACTTTTTTTCACTAGAAAATCTTCATAAATTTTTTTATTATTCATTAAATCTGCCTTTTTTTTAACTTTCCTACCCACGCCTTACCTAACTACATTCAAATATTCTCTTAAGAAAGTTATGAAAAGAATTTTTTTTGGAAAAGAGGTTTTTACATTCTTTAAAAGTTTCGATTATTTTTATTTCCTTTACTAAAGTTTTAATAATATTAAACTTTAAAAAGTTTTAAGTTTTAATATTCTTTAACAAGAAAGTTTAAGGAAAGTTTTATTCGATTAGGTATTTTAAGTTTTTAATATTTTTTAATATAAAAATTAATATTAATAATTTTAATTTTAGTATTTCATATTATTTAAATTTAATAATATAATTTTTTTCCTTTCAAGATTAATTTAATCAAAGCGATTTAATTTAATATTATTTTAATCATTTTTTCAATTGTATATGAGTTATTTTCTTAAATTTATCTTAACAATGCTATTTCTTTTATAAAATTGTTAAAGTATTTTTTATAGTAAAGATATTTTTGGGTAAACCCATAATAGTGGTGTACAATTTTTATGAGGAAGGAAATTTGAGAAAATTCTCACGCATTGAAAATTTCATGTTTTAAAGGGTTCATTCGAACTAGGGGGTTCGCACAAACCCAAAAGAAGGGTTCAGTCAAACTCCTAGTTCGAACGAACCCCCTTTTGCATGGTGGTTCGCTCAAACCTTTTGATACCACGTTCCCTTATGGGGAATTCAAAAAAAAGGGGGGTTCAAGCGAACCCCTCTTCGAATGAACCCCCCTTCACCCTTTCAAGTGAGGGGGGGTTCACTCGAACCCCCCATTTTCGCCCTTCTCCCCCTCTTACACCAAATTTTAGCAGAATTCTGCCCTTCCAAGCTTGGGTTGAGGATGAAAATGGAGGATACTTCACAAACCCAACTGGAAGATGGTAGTCCTCAGAACGAACTATCCAATGAATTAAATTTTAATATGTTTTGGTTTTATTATGTATGTGTTTTTTTAGTTTTATTAAACATAGGTTTTTCACTGAAAGTCAAGCTCTTTGTTTTGCACATGTGGAAAAATAGAAGATTATCAAAATAAAAATTTAAAAAATACGTTGAGGCTGGGTATTGATGTCCTTGATCCATTAAACAAAAAAAAATTGAATTTTGATACATACATAAAAATTTATGTTGTATAAAGTCCGCCTATGTCTGAATTACAATTGGTTTGACTTCAAAACTTGATTAAGGAAAAAATATTCAATAAAAAACTATGAGACCAAATCCAAGTGCTAGATATCATAGTTACAAATCTAAATTTGAAAAAAATAGAATTTTATCCTTTATACAAAAAAAATTATGTTGTATACGGTGAGTGTCACTTTTTAAAAATGTTGTTTTCTGAAAAAAATCAGTTTTCGTGAGAGATGGAAAAAAAAGTGCTATCTAATTTCAAAAAATTTGAAAAAAATATTTTTAGAATCTACAGACAAAATTTGATGAGACTCTAGTTTTTATCATATTCAAATTCCTCATGGTTTAGCCGCTATAGGTGCCCAAATATGAAGATTTAGTTAAAAATAATAATTGCAGTGTCCAGTTTGGCCAAAAATTGTAAACCATTATTGTGGGATCACCCTTTCTGCACTCAAATTTATTTACAATGTCAAATTTAATTCCAAGATTAAATTAAATTCTTCTAACTATCATTCTTGGAAGACTCGCATTTCTTTCATTTTTCCGTTTCAAACATCTTTTAGATGTTGTTGTGGATCCTAAATCTAAACTAGGTTTGTTTGCATCCAAAGATGAAATCAAAAAATGGAATCTTAAAAATGAGGAAACCCTTGGCCTCATAGGTATCTTCATGTCACCCAAACTTTATGTTCACATTGGGACATGTACAACTACCTATGAAGCATGGGACAAACTCAAAACTATTTATGATAGTTCAAATGAATCGAGAAAAAATAAAATTCAAGATCAACTTGAAGATTTGAGGTATTTTGATTTTAAATCTATGGATGATTTTTTATTAAAATTTGATGTTTTAAATAGTCAATTGCATGGTTTAGGAGTAAAATTAGATCATCTTAGATTAAATCATCGTATTCTTAAAAATTGTCTTCCTAGGCAATTTCAACAATTCATTACTAATATTCATGCTCAATTAGCTATTCCTTCTTTAGCTACTCAATTAACTTATGATATTTTTCATGATTTATAAGACAAGAAGAAGCTACGTTAATTCAATTTGGCACTCTTAAGTCTAATGAACATGCTTTTTTGTCTAATCATAAGCAAAAATTTAAATCTCATTCTAAACAACAACATTATAATTCCAAACCTCATTATAATAATGGCAATGATCCTAGAAAGTTTAACTCTTCTAAGAAACCACATTTCACTTATTGTAATAAGGATGGTCATTGGGAAAATACCTATTTTAAGAAGAAAAATGAGAAAAATCCTATAAAGAAAAATAATCAACATCAAAATAAACCTAATAATAATAAGTTTTATAACAATGCTAATCAATCTAGACGTTCTTTTACATGTAGTTTTAATGTTTCTCAACCTCTTGAATGGGTTATTGATTCAGGTGCATCTCAACATGTTACTTCACATAAAGAAGTTTTTGAGTCTATGTAACCTGATTTGTCTAATTTTCCTCTTCAACTTGCAAATGATTATACTTGTAAAATAGAAGCAATAGGCAATGTGAATGTTCCTAATGGTAAATTGCATGATGTTTTATATGTTCCTAAATTAAAGACTAATTTACTTTTAGTTGCTAAGCTTTGTCAAGATTATTATATAAAGATTTGTGCTATGTTATTGATCCAAGACAAAACAAAGTCATTGCTAGAATGCTAAGTTAGACAATGATAATTTGTTCAAATTTTATGAGTTTTCTCAATCTAGATGCTCTTTATTATCTACCATTGATTTCAATGTTTGGCATGAAAGATAGTCATATAAATGTTAACAATATTGCTTTAATGCAAAAGCTTAAAATGGCAGATGGATTTCCTAGTATTATTCCATCTAAAATTGTATGCACATGATGCATGAGTGGTAAGATGCATAGGGAACCCTTTCCACATGGTCAATCATGGAGGGAAACTCATAAGTTGCACCTAGTTCATAGTGACCTTTTGGGACCCATGGAGAATGACTCCATCCAAGGATCAAGGTATGCACTTACTTTTGTTGATAATTTTTCAAGAACTTGGATCTATTTTCTTCATAGTAAGGATCAAGTTATTGATATATTTTCTAAATTTCATAAATTTTTTGAAAGACAATCTAGTTTTAAACTTAAAATTATTAGAACTGATAATGGAAAAGAATATGTGAACAATGCTTTTAATAGTTATTTTAAATCATTTAGTATTAAGCATGAGTTAACTATTCCATATACACCTCAACAAAATGGTTTTGTGGAAAGGAAGCATATAACTATTGTTGAAATGGTTAGATCTAAGTTACATGCTAAATATATGTCTTATAAATTTTGGGCAAAAGCTATGTTTTGTGCTACTTGCATTATTAATAGGACTCCTACTAAAGCTATAAAGGGTATAACTCCTAAAGAAGCTTGGTCTGGTAGGAAGCCCAATCTTAAGCATTTAAGGATTTTTGGTTCAATTTCTTATGTTCACAAACCTAAACAAAAGAGGAAAAAATTAGATGCAAAATCTTCTTATCATATTTTTGTTGGTTATGATGAACATTCTAAATCTTATAGAGTTTATTATCCTCTTACTAACAAAGTTAAAGTTTCTAGAGATGTATGCATTGCTGAAAATGGTATTCATGATTGTTCTAAAGTGCATAATGTTGAATCTTCTCAAAATAAAGTTATTATTGTGGAGGATAATCCTCAAGTTGGCTCTTCTCTTAACCATCCTAATGAATCTCTTACTCATAGTGATAGTGATGATGAAAATGTTGAAATTTTTCCTATGATTCTTGTTCTAGTGATGATACTCCTACATCTAAAAAAAAGTCTAAATGGTTTAAAAAATTTATGCAAGAAAGTGAGGATATTTTAGCTAGAATGAATAAATCTAAGACTAGAAAAGAAAATTATTGTAATTATGCTTTGATGTCTAATATTATGAATTCAAATGATACTCAAACTTATGAACAAGCTAACGATCAACCTCATTGGCAAAAATCTATGCAAGAAGAATATGATACTTTAGTTGCTAATAATACTTGGGATTTAGTTCCTTTACCTCAAGGTAAGAATCTTGTTTCATGCAAAAGGTTGTATAAAACTAAGGTTAATGAAAATAATTAAGTTAGCAAGTTTAAAGCTAGATTAGTTGGGTATGTGCAAGATCATGATGAGCCAAAAAGTGGTGATATGTAAGTGATATGATGGCCCATGTGGCTGACGACTTTTTTTTACCCAAAATTGATGAAATGAAAAGGGTTTTTAAAGGATATTCTTAGCTTTCCACCAATATAAATTATTCTTTACTTTGAATTTAATAAATAATTATTATTCATTTTCTACTTGAATTACAACTAAAGTCCTGATTGATAGGTTGATTGAAAAACATCTATATCTTTCAAAGGGTATCACATTTTTTGAATGAGAAACATGTGTCACATTCTATGCTTCACATACTATAGGATTTAAAAAAAAAAATGAATTTCATGAATTTTTGACCAAGTTAAGGTGGTTAGGCGTATGAGTTTTTATATTTTTTAAAAACTGTAATAAAAAAATCATTATTAATTATTTACTTGGAAAAAAATTACAAAAAGATATGTATCACATTGGAACATGAGTCTTCTAATTATATCTAAAATCTTATAAAAAATAATTATCATTTTATTGTGGTTAGGGTGTTTAGACAAACACCTACTTCTTATTTTTTCCCTGAAATTTAAGTACTACTGCATTGAAATTTCAAATTTTCATTAAATAGATTTTTTTTAAATAAAAATAAACCTATTGGTTTAGAAACTAAATTCAATTTTAAATAGATTATATTCTTACATATTTTTGAAATAATATAGTTAATTTATTCAAATTTTTACATCAAGTTGCCTAACTCTGATTTTTCTGAATTTTATTGCCACTTAAGGGTCTGTTTTTTCCATGATGATCCTGCACATGCCTAGTTGCTAGGGGATTCTCTCAAGTTGAAGGTTTTGATTATAATGAAACATTTGCTCCAATAGCTAAAATTCCAACTATAAAATTAGTTCTTTCTTTAGCTTCTCATATGCATTGGCCTATTCATCAAATGGATGTTAAAACTACATTTTTAAATGGTGATTTACATGAAGAAATTTATATGTCTCAACCTTTGGGTTTCATTAAGGAAGGTAATGAAAATTGTGTTTGCAAATTGAAGAAATCAATCTATGTTTTAAAAAAATCACCTAAAGAATGGTATTCAAAGATCAAAGCTTTCTTTTTATCTCAAGGTTTCATTAGAAGTAAAAATTATACAAATTTATATATTAACCATAGTGAAAATGATATTGTGATTATTATTTTATATGTTGATGATTTAATTATCACTTCTAGTTCTAACAATTTGATTAATAATGTTAAGTCTCAATTCAATCAACAATTTCAAATGACTGATTTAGGCCTGTTACATTATTTTTTGGGTATGCAAATTTGGAAAACACCTAAAGGTATTTTTCTTTCTCAACAAAAATATGCTCAAGATCTCTTAGATAGATTTAAAATGAATGATGCAAAGTTTTTTCAACTCCTTGTGAATTAGGAACTAAATTAATGGTTGATATGGAAACTCGTTTTGTTGATCCTACTTTGTATAGGCAATTAGTTGGTAGTTTAAATTATTTAACACTTACTAGACCTGATATTTCTTATAGTGTTGGATTGATTTCTACATTTATGTCTAAACCACAAAAAAATCATTTGAAAGTTGCAAAAAAAAATTTAAATATGTTATAAGTAAGCTCTTAATCTTGGTCTTTTTTATGATGCAAATTGTAATTTTTCTTTAAAGGGTTATACTGATTTAGATTTAGGAGGTGATCCCAATGATGGGAGATCCACTTGTGGTTATTGTTTCTTTGTTGGATCAAGTGCAATCTCATAGAATAGTAAGAAACAACAATCTACTTCTCTTTGTTCTACAAAATCTTAATATAAAGGTTGTACAAATGCATCTAAAGAAGCACTATGGTTAAGAATATTACTTGAAGACTTGCGTCTACCTCAAAAGGATCCTACTCCTTTATATTGTGATAATAAAAGTGTTATTGCTTTGGAAAAGAATCCAATTTTCCATGCTAGGACCAAGCACATTTCTCTTGAACATCACTTCATTAGAGAGAAAATTGAAGACAAGAAAATTTCTCTTTTGTATTGTAAAGGTGAAGATCAAGTGGCAGATATTCTCACTAAAGCTCTTTGTAAAGATAAATTTCCCATTCATTGTAAAAATATTGGATTACAACCCATTGAAGGGTTTGATGTAACCTCCCCAAGTAAAGCTTAAGGAGGGATGTTAGAAGATTAATCTTTACTTGGTAAATGTTATTCTTTAATTGTAATTATTTATTAACTTGTAGGAATATTCCAAAGGAATCCCTACAAGTCTTTTGTTTTTTTTCATCTCACACATGTGTGAGGATGACTTATTTTTTAATTCCTTTATTAAGGAATATTTGTAACCACCTCATTAAGAGGTGACACCTTGCACACACATAGATGAATGGTGGCATTGATTTAGTTGAGAGTTTTATTCTAACTCCTTCTCACCTCTACTTATTGAGATGCCTCTCCTCTCATTCTTCAAGACTCAAGCAAGAAATCCTAAGGCTGAAACTCTCTCTCTCTCTCTCTCTTTTTATTATTCTTTAGGAATTTTTCCTCCATTCATAATATTGGGGTTTTTTCTTGTTTTTTCCCCTTAAAAAATCCTTGTGTCTCTCTTACTTTGTTGGTGCTTGGTTTGGCTACTTCAATTTATTTCGTAATCTCTTTCCTTCAAATAATTTCTCATTCATTAGTAATTTCCATTTCTCTTTTATATTTCCTTTCAATACTTCTTTAGGTACAAGACATGAAAAATATTATGCATCTAGGAAAGAGCCGGTGGCAACGCTATTCGGTAAGCAACAAGGTTTACTTCTTCTAGGACCTCAATTGGACCCACATACCTCAGAGCTAGTTTGGACAAATTTCCAAACTTGATGGAACTCTTTTGAGGTTTCACTCTCAACAACACCTTTTCCCCTACCTCAAATTTCCTAGGTATTCTCTTAGAATCTACATAGTTTTTCTATCTATCATTGGCTTCAACTAGCATTTTCTTAATAATTCCGACTTGCTCTTCCATTTCTCACAACATCTCTTGTCCATGACTTATCCTATCCTCAAGCTTATCCCAGCTTATAGGTGTTCTACATTTTCAACCATATAATGCTTGAAAGGGAGCCATCTTAATTGTGGAATGATATGAATTGTTTTATGAAAAATCCACTAAAGGAAAGTAATCTTCCCACTTGTATTATTGATTCATGCAATACATTATTAGTAGATCTTTTAATACTTGATTTACCCTTTTAGTTTTCACATTCATTTCTAGATGATATGCAAAACTTATATTCAATTGAGTCCCAAGTGAGGAAAACAAGGTTTTCCAGAACCTAGATGTCACACGAGCATCTCTATCTGAAATAATATTTTTATGGATCCCATGTAATCTAAATACCTCTTACACAAATTTTTGAGCTATGATAGGAGCTCCATTGATCAAATTTTTAGGAATAAAATGCAATACTTTGGTAAGTTTGTCTACTACCACCAAAATTGCATTGTGTTTATTTCTTAACATAGGAAGACCTTGCACAAAGTACATACTAATGACTTGCCACTTCGTCTCAAGAACATCATGCAAATACAAAAGACCTATTGGGTGATGATGTTCAACTTTCGCCCTTTGACACTCTAAACATCTTGCCACAAATCTAGCAGCATCACCTTTCATCCCTTTCCAAAAATATAACGGCTTCACATTATCCAAAATATTAGTCACACCTGGATTCCCCTAATATGGTGCTTCATGTACCTCTTTCCATACCAAATTTCTCAACTCTTCAAAATTAGGTACATACATTCTTCCTTTAAACCTTAGCAATCCACTAGGTTTAACTTTCTCGATTCATATGCAATGACTTTCATTTCTTGCATCAACACTCCTCCTATTCCCTCTCCTAACACATCTATGATGATAATGAAGTCACCCTCCAGATCTGGTACCTTCAATATCAGAGCCATAGTCAACTTCTTTTTGAGTAGGTCAAATTTTGCTTGATATTTTTCTATCCACTCAAACTTCTTTCCTTTCCTTTGCAATGAAGTAATAGGAAATGATATCTTTAAAAAGCTTGCAAAAAAAAATTGATAGTACCTAGCCAAACCAATGAAACTTTTTATTTTAGGTACACTTTTAGGTATTGGCCATTCTAACACTGCTTTTATTTTTGCAAGATCCACTAAAATTCCCTCAGTTGAAATTATGTAACCCAAATATAGCACCTTCTTCTAGAAGAAAGTACACTTAGAGAGTTTCCAACATAGTTTATGTTGTCTTAACCACTGGAGAACTACCTCTAAGTTTTTTCAATGGTCCTCTCCATACTTGGAGTAAATTAAGATATCATCTAAGAATACTAAAACAAACCTATCCAAACAATCCCTAGAAACATTGGTCATTAGGTTCATAAATGTCGTAGGTGCATTAGTAAGCCCAAGTGGTAAGAACTTGAACTCATAATGCCTGTATCTCATTCTAAAGGTAGTTTTGAATATGTATTCATCTTTGATCCTCAGTTGATGGTAACCTAATCACAAATCAATCTTTGAAAACACATCCACACCTAGCATTTGATCAAAAATATCATCAATCGGTGGCAATGGATATTTATTCTTTATCGTAGATTTCTTAAGCATCCAATAATCAATGCATAAGTACAATTTTCCATCCTTTTCACAAAGATCACTGGCACTCCCTAGGGCAAGACACTAGGTCTTATCAATCCCTTTGATAATAGCTCTTCCAACTGTGCCTTGAGTTCCATTAATTTTGCAGTAATCATTATATAGGGCACCTTGGAAATAGGTTCAAATCTAGGTATAATATTGTAGATGCTATCCTTTATATTTCACTCAACAACAAATAAGCATTAGCATGGTTATTCAAATTAAGCAAATAAGAACAAGCATCCCTATGAAATACGCAAACATGCTTGATATTGCTACCAAAATAACAAGAACTAGAGCAACTAAATGAAAGCATTATAAAAGCATGTTCATACCTATATCTCATAGTGGAAGTGGTGCACCTTTGATGTGAAAAGGATTCCCTTTTCCACCTCTTTGACAAGCTTCAAATGATAATGATTCAAAGATGCAAGTGATTGAGATAAAAGTGCAAGATGAAATCAAAGTGCCTATAGTGCAAATACTCAGATTGTGGATGGATTTGGACGAGAAGTGCTTTGTAAATTTATAGATTCAAGAGTTGAAGAAAGGAGAGATGGGAGGAATGCAGGATTAAAATTGACTCAATGGTATTGTGCCTCTTCAACATGATATTGAAGATAGATGGAGCATATTTTGGTCAATGTGCAAACAAATTCAATTAGGTGGAAATTTAAATTTTGAAATATGGCTTGTGGAGAAAGATGTGAAAGACGAGTTAATGTCACTTGGCTCAAGAAAAAGGACTTGTAAGAGAATTAAATGTCATGTTGGAGGACAAGTCCTTTTAAGAGGGAGATTTCAAATTGGAGGAATATTCCAATGAGATGCCCTTTTGAATGAAAATAGAAGAATTTATTAATCAATCAAATTGATTTACATGTGCAAGTTGCAAAATCTAGAGGATTTTATGGATTAGAGTTAGAGTTAATTAGGATTTAATTAACTTAGATGGAGATTAGTTGATTTGACATTTGACTTAGATTTTTGGATTTATTTAAATCAAAATGAGAGGAATTTGAGATATTAGATTTAAATAAATAAAGTTTTATTTATTCAAATAAAAGAGATGATATTAGAATTTAAATCAAATAAAGGTTAGTTTTATTGAATTTAAAGGAGATGCCTTTATGAAATAAAATGATTTATTTAAAAAGAGGAACATTAGGATTTAATAAAATTGATTTATTTAATCAAAGAGGAATATTAGGATTAATTAAATAAAATGATTTATTTAATTTAAAGAATATGATGATTTAATCAAATAAAGTTGTTTTATTTAATTAAAAGAGGAAAATTGATGAATTAATTAAATAAGGATTATTCAATTAATTGGTTAGTAAAGAAGTGATTCAGGAAGAAATGATGTTAGTGAATCAGGATCGAGTGTATTTTCGATGTCTGCATTTTTCCCCTCTTTGAAGCAATGTACTTGTTGTATTGGTTCAAAGAATGATGTCGCCAAGATTGAAATTCAAAAAAAAATCTGATCTTTTCAAATGCCCTAGCAGAAAGAAGTACGTTGGTACACTGCCCTTGAGATATCAAGCAAAAATTTCAATTTTAGGGTCGATCTCACAATGAAGAGGTTCAAGATGCATGCATGGATGGTTAGATTAACAGATCTATATAATAATGATGATGCAAATGAGATTTTTTTAAGATGCTTAGAATAACAAATCTATATTATCTTAAACAAGTTAAATGATGATGCAATGCACGTGACATGGATGATTTTTCCTATTATTATGAGATGGCATGATTATGGATGTATGCAGATTTTATGAATGCAAGATGAAGACATGCAAATTTTGGTGAATGATGGATGCATGTTAGTGTGAAAGAGGATAGAAAAATGAGAGGGATTGACCCTTGAATCTGAGATGATGCTGAAGTTCAACAAGTCTATGAGACATCGAGACTTTATTAGATATGATGATAAAGGATGATGATGTATTGTTTTTCCAAGGATTGGGGATGTAGAGAGCATAAATTTCCTTATGTTTGATAACACACATAGATACAATGCATCAACGTACAGACAACTAGGATGGCATATCTAGTGAGATGGACTTTGACTCGACAAATAGATAGGAGTATTCTTGTTCACACTTGACATATAGAAACCTTACTAGGATGTACTTTAGAAGCTTCAAAAATCTCGGACCAAAGCACGGAAAGGAATAACCTATCAATGCAATAGGGGTGATCCCACAATACTAGTTTACAATTTTTGGGCAAACTCGACACTGAACTATTTTTTTTAACTAAATCTTCACTTTCAAGCTTCTATAGTAGCTAAACTGTGAGGAATTTGAAGATGATGAAAACTAGTTATTTGTGATGTTTTGTCTATAGATTCTAAATATATATTTTTCAATTTTTTTGGAATCAGATTGCACTTATTTTTCCATCTCCTTTGAAAACTAGTTTCTTTTTTAAAACAACATTTTTGAGTGACGCTCACTGTATACAACATAAATTTTTTTGTATGAAGGATAAAATTATAATTTTTTTGAATTTAGATTTGTAGCTATGATATCTAGCACTTTCATTTGGTTTTATTGAATATTTTTTCCTTAATCAAGTTGCGAAGTCAAACCAATTAAAATTCAGACATAGGCGGACCGTATACAAAATAACTTTTTATATATGTATCGAAATTTAAAAAAAAAATAATGGATCAAGGACATCAATACCCAGCCCAAACATATTTTTTAAAATTTTATTTTGATAATCTACTATTTTTCCACATGTGTAGAATAGAGAGTTTGATTTTTGGTGAAAAACCTATTTTTAATAAAACTATAAAAACACATACATAATAAAACCAAAAGATATTAAAATTATATTCGTTGGATAGCTCGTTCGGAGGACTACCATCTTCTAGTTGGGTTTGTGAATTCTCCTCCATTTTCATCCTCAACCTGAGCTTCGAAGGGAAAAAATCTGGAGTCTTTTTGTGTCGAAGGGTGGGAAGGTGGGAAAAGGGGGGTTCGAGTGAACCTAATGGGTTCTCTCAAATCCCCTTTCCACAATGGGAAACATGAGTTCCCACATACAAAGGGGTTTGCTTAAACCTTGGTTTGAGTGAACCCCTTTGGGGTTCATTCGAACCTTGAGTTCTCTCGAACCCCCCAAAATGAATTTTTTTGCATGGGTGAGTTTTTTGGAAGAAACCACTTTTATGGGTTCACCCATAGTCAACAAGCTATTCAAAACACCTTCCATACATACCTAACAAAGCAAGTATTTGCCAAGGTTATATTACAAGAGTATCCAACAAGCATAGAAGACAAAAGATAATGATCAATGCCCCATTCCTTTCTCTCTAAATTGTTTGATTAGGTATCATCGAGAGGTCATTAGAATGAGAGAAATAAGATAAATCATAAAGAAATTATCAAACAAACTAACTAACTAATGTTCTTCATACCGCTATCCAAGACTAAACTATGGTGATGTCTGATGTTGATGCCCATTGTAGGATGGATGTAGCCTAGGACATGATGTTATCAAATGATGGTGAGATTGACTGGATGTTAGGCTATTGATACTCAGAGTTGACCAACTTACTTACCTACTAACCTAGTCTTAAGACAGTGACGTTTGGAAACACACTTTCGATTACTAAGCTTGCTTCTGATTATTTCCCCAAAGGGTTAAAGTGATGATTGATTTATTATGATTGATTTTTGTAGGTGGATGTTGAAATGGGATAGATGCACCTTTTTGGGTTTTTTTTGAATTTTTTTGGTATTTTGAAATTTTTTGAGGCTGTTTTGGGATCTTCGAGATGTTTTACAAATATTTTGATTTTCAAATTTTCCAATTTTTTGGTATTTTCAAGATTTTGACCAAGAACCTAACCTAAAGACCTATCCTAGGGGCCTCGAGGGCTGATTAAATATTAGCCTTGCCTACTTTATACATGGAGAGACCACGTAGTTTGACAGACACACTCATTTATGGATGAGATATGAACAAATGGATTCTCATTTTATTCTGAAAAACTCCTAAAGGACTGACCTAATGTGTCTTGGGGGCCAATCAAATATTAGCCTTGCCTATGTTCAAGCTCAAAGACAACGTAGTTCGACATGACGACTCTATTTTTGATTTTTTTGGATTTTTGATCTATTTTTGGATTTTTGATTTTAAAATTGTAAGAATATACACGAATATGATCCAATGCAAGTACAAGAACATGCCCCCAACGTGATGTGATAGACCACTTTAATATAGTCAAGACAAACTAACCTTGGGAATATGCCAAGTAGTACTAGAAAGGGATCATGATTCAAACATAGGATCAAGCTATGATGTGAACACATAATCAAGCTATGATGCGGATGTGGATGGGTGGTGGATGGAGATATGAAAGTGTGATGGATGGATGATGTACAAAAAGCCACAGAGATCCTAGTGGATGGAGAATTCTTTATTTACACAAGGTTCATGTTTTCCAGGTTTTCACCAAGGTACTTGTCCAAAGCACCACTGAAGTGGTTTTCACAAGAGGACGATTATTATCTTTATCAATTTTCAATCCTTTTTCTATTTTTTTTGGATTTTTATATTTTTGGATTTTTTTGGATTTATACCTTGAAAGTTTAGGCATAATTTTTTTTAAAATGGGATCTATTGATAAGCTATTGCAGAGGCTCACCCTCAGGTCTTGATAGCTGATATGCCCCAGATTTATAGCTTGTAGTGACGATGAAAGGTTTCAATCATTTGGGTTCAAACTTGCCCTCGCTATCTGGATTCAACACATTTTTTGGATTCTCGTTCAATACCAGCTCTTTGACTTCGAAGGTCCAACTCCTAATATTCTTTTTGTAGATCCACTTGAGACGGTTTTGGTAGACTTGCAAATGGTTTAAGGCATCCATGCACCACTCATCTAGTAGTTCCAACTCATGCAATCATTATACCTGATATTCTTCATCTATAATGAGATTCTAGAGTGATATTATTAGAGATGGGAGCTCGATCTCAATGGGGGGGATTTCTTTCGATCCGTAGACTAGGGAGAATGGGGTTGCACCTATTGGCATGCAAATACTTGTTTGATAATCCCATAGGACAGGGTTCAACTATAAGTGTTAGTCACAACTAGCTTCATTGACTATCTTTTTGAGGATTTTGAGGATGGTTTTATTTGTATCCTTGGCTTAGCTATTACCCTGGGGGTAGTATGGAGTACAACATTGATGTTGGATGTTAAATTTCTAGCATAGGTCTCAGACATCCTGGTTTTTGGGTGTCTCGTTATCTGAGATAATGGCCTACGAGACACTGTAGCAACATATGAGGTAATTTAGGATGAACTTGGAAATCTTCTTTCCTATGATATAGGTCATAGGTATGGCCTCTACCCACTTTGTGAAGTACTATGTAGCAGTGATAATGAACTTGTGTCCATTAGATGAGGTAGGGGTGATTTTTCCAATGAGATCAAGCCCCCACTACAAAAAGGGCCAAGGTGTTACAATTGAGTGGAGCTCTTGAGCTGGTGCATGGATGAGGTCCCCATGTTGTTGACATTGTAAGAACTTCTTGACATATTCATGAATTTCCCTTTCCATCATTGGCTAGTAGTACCCTATTCTCAATAGCTTCTTAGCCAAGGTCATACCACTCAAATTTGAACCACAGATGTCATTATGTACCTCTGTTAAAGCAGTCAAAGCTTCCTCAACATTTAAGCATTATAAAAGGGTTCACCCAATACTCCTATGGTATAGGGTGTCACCTAAGATAACAAAGTGGGATGAATTCTTGACAAAGTCTCTTTTAAGTTTCGAAGTGATATCGGTCGGGAGGACTCCTATCTTTAGGTAGGTGTATATGTCATGATACCATGGGTTACCAGGACCAATGATTTCACACAAAAATTCAGATTTGGGTACCTCAAAAGTTGGTACGAGAAGCTTCTCTACCAAGAATTCATGTTTAAGGACATTGCATGGGTTATCAAGCAGTGATCCGATTGTTGCCATGGCGTCTGTTACTTTGTTGTTTACCCTTGGTATTTTCTCAAACATGATGTCAATGAAGAATTGCTTAAGGTCTTCCACTATTTTCTTGTATGGGGTCATTTGTCATCTTTAGTTTGGTACTCATTGTTGACTTGATTGATGATTAGCTGAGAGTCTCCATAAACTTTAAGAGCCATGATTTGTCATTGTACTGCTATTTTGAGTCCAATCACAGGAGCTTCATATTCAGCAATGTTGTTAGTGCAAGGGAAAGATAACCTGTAGGATTTAGGAATACAATCCCCTTGTGGTTTGATGAAGAAAACACCCACTCCTGATCCATGTTGTGTATATGACCCATCAAAATAAACCTTCCAATGGTCTGTGATGCTTATGTTAAAGATGGACTCATTAGGGAATTCTGATACAAGTGGATTCTCTAAGTATTCTGGTGCTTTTTCTAGTTGATCTGCAATCACTTGTCCTTTAATGGCCTTCCATTCCACATACTCAATGTCATGTTATATTTTAGGATCATAAACCATTTAGTTATCACCCTATGAGCATTTCTTAAGAAAGAAGATACTTGAGAGGGTCTATCTTGGCAATGAGTTTTATCTGGTGTGCCAACATATAGTTTCTGAATTTTTGTGTCGCAAACACGACTACTAAGCAATCCTTCTCAATGGATTTTTAATTCAACTTGTGTCCCACCATGGTTCTACTGATGTAGTAAATAGCTCTCTCCTTTCCATTTTCACCATGTTATGCTAAGAGAGCACCAAGGGCTTCCGTTGTTGCTGATATATACAAGATCAAGGGTTTTCCTAGAATTGGTGGCATAAGAACTAGTGGCGTGAGAAAGTACTCCTTGATCTTGTTGAATGCTTGATCACATTTCTCATCCCATTTGTATGCTACCCCCTTATGGAGTGGATGAGAATATGGGATAGCCTTATCTACTAATTGTGCTATGAATCGATGGATGGATTGGAGTCTTCCCTGTAAGCCTCTTAGCTACCTCAATGTCCTTGGTGATTCCATCTCAAGAATTTATTTAAATTTAGTGGGGTCTATCTTGATTCCTCTCATGGATACAATTTACCCTAGTAACTTTCCTGATTCTACCTCAAAGACACACTTCGTTGGATTTAGTCTGACCTTGTATTCTTCTAGGTTGTCCAACTTAGGGTTGATATGTGATCTCGATGTTTCTTTGATTTGGCCAATATGTCATCCACATTTTGGCCAATATGTCATCCACATTATATTCCATATTTTTGTGAATCATATCATGGAAGATCAATTTCATAGCTCTTTGATAGGTCACTCATGTGTTCTTCAGCCCAAATGGTGTCATGTTCCAACAATATTTTCCCCATGGACAAGTGAAACTTGTCTTGTGTTGATCTTCTTTGGCTATCATGATCTGATTGTACCCTGAGAATCCATCCATTAGTGATAGCCTTTCATGTACTGCCATAATATCCACAATCATATCTATTTTTGGGAGAGGGAAATCATCCTTAGGACATGCTTTGTTTAGATCTCTAAAGTCAATGTAGATGTAGATACCCCCAGTGGGCTTGGAAATAGGTACAATACTTGAAACCCACTCTAGATAATCAGTTGGTCGTATGAAGCCAACATCAAGAAGCTTATGTAATTCCAATTTGACCAATAATGTTATTTGAGGATGCATCTTCCTCAACTTTTGTCTCATTGGCTTTGCCTCTTGATATACAACTAGATGGTGCACCAAAACTTTTGGATCAATACCAGGAATGTCAACATAGGTCCATGCAAATTTCGCCTTGCTTTCCCTTAGGAACGTAGGTAGAATTTCATGTTCTTCTGTCAAAAGTGATTTTGTATAGAAGGTTATGTGTGGTGTTTCCTTTGTCCCTAAGTTGACCGGATTGCACTTCTCTGCTAAGACTACTGAATTTTCTTGATGAATAACACCAAGAGGAATATTGAATCCCCCATCCTCTGATGCCTCAAAGAGGTTTTCACCATTGGATGCATCCTTTGTTTTTACTTTTTTCGGGTCTGAAAGTGCCATAGTGTGGTTTTCACTTAAAGACCTAGAGATTATTCTCAAATTTTCACTTTTGTGACTGAGGGATTCAATTGTTTCCCTATAATAGGCATGTGTGTCTAGTTTAATGTCAAATCCAGCTTTGTGGTCCCCATAAGGTACATTATCTTGTAGCCCATGAATTTTGAGAGTGCCTCATCATTTTCAAATGTGTCCAAAACTGGTGATCCTCATTGGTCATAGTCTATTAGCTGGGGATATACTAGTTTTAACTCATGGGTTTGGTTATTTGATTTGAAAGATATAGTGGAAATCATGAACACGGAAGAGTCTTCAAATAACATAGGTAGGTTAGTAAGGGCATCCTCATTGTTGTCACTCCCACATACATTAGTTATATCAAAGGTAAAATTATCTAAGGGTAGAGCTATGGATACTGGTAATCAAGGAGGAGCTTTGACTACTTTAATAGGGGGACTTATGCCACATACGGTTATCCTCAGAGGGGTACATCCAAAGCCAAGATTGTTCATGTGCTTCTCAGCAATGATGGGTTCTAATCAATCGTTGTTGTTTTCCTTGAGACTCTCATTCTTGTTGTAGCCCACATCCAACATTAATTGTAGACCATTGTTAGCATCATCCATTAGAAGGGCATGCACATGTCTTTCATCTTGGTATAGGAGGCCAGATATATCCTTTTCATCAACCACCTCTCAACCTACGTCTCCCCAACTTCTGAATCGAGAGGGGTTTGCTATGAATGTTTGAGATACTGTGTTGGCCGGCTATGGTTTTCCATGGGTCCTAGGAGATTGAGGTAACTCTCCTATTACAAAGTCACCCTTTTTCATTTTGCAATCTCCACATCTGTTGTCTTGGATAATGACCTTGATATCAAAAATGGTGGGAATGAAAGGTGTCTCTATCTCAGAAGTGGATGGTAAGGTGGATGGGTCCATGTATGGATTTGTAGTACCCTCATCATTTTTGTGAACTTGTGGGATTTTTTAATATTTGGCTTCAAGGTTCCTGCAATAAGCAAAGGGCTCAAGATCACCATGGATGGTAACCTCTTGGTTTTCAAAGGGGAATTTAACATATTGGTGAAATCTGGATGCAACTTATTTCATCCCATGAATTCATGGGTGCCCTAGGAGAATGTTATAAGGGAGGTCAAGATCAAGGACCTGGCAAGTAGTCTCCATGATAGCTGGTCCTACTTGGATAGGAAGTTGGATGGTGCCTTTAGACACTCTTTCTTGATCATCGTAAGCCCAAATTGTGATGCCTTTTCCCTTTTCAATAATATCTTCAGAGAATCCCAAAATCCTTATTAGCTTAAGAGAACAAATATTCAACCCTGCAACTCCATCAACCAATACCCGCTTGACCTTGTTTTTATGGACAAAGACTTCACGATGAAGGGCATGGTTATGAGATGGCTAGGTTGGAAGATCTTTACTAGAAAATGTTAAGAGATGTGGCATGGTGATGTTTCTGACTATTGCTTGGAACCAATCTGCATCAAGGTTTGTGGGTACAAAACACTCAGCAAGTGCCTTTTCTGGAATCTCCCTATGTGCGGGTGAAATTTTCAGCAACTCCATGATGGAGATTTGGGTGGGGGTCTTCTTTAGCTATTCTAAGACATTGTGGCCATTGGCAACTGACTTTGAATTTGTAGGGGGTGCTCTAGCTTGCGGGGATGGTCTGGGGGTAGTGATTTTTCCACCTCCTATGGTGACTCCACACTCGGCTTTGGACCTTGGGATATGGACAACACCTACCCATTCATCTAAAGATGCGAAAAAATGGTCATAAATGTGATTGGTGCTACCATACTTTTTGTCCTTTCCATTGTTTTTTTCTTTATTGTGATCTGGCATCAGATTCGTGTATATCTTGAGGTCCTGATTTCCATCTGGTTGCCCAATGGTGATGGTCTTATCTTCAATAAAATCTTGAATTGGGTTCTTGAGCCTCATACAACTAGCTAGTGTATGCCCCTTTATCTTATGAAAATCACACAAGTGCTTCTCGTTATACTAGGGTGGTTTAACTTGAGGCTCCTAGTAGTTTTCAATGGTTGGGAGCATGATGATGTTAGCGTCAATGAGTCACTTCATGACAGATTTGACCAATTCTCCAAGCGGTGTGTACTTTCATTTTGGAGGATATCAGTTTCTTGTGGATGGTCTACCTTGATCATTGACATTGTTGACTATTTGCAAGTTGGTTTTCTGATGAGATGTGTTGGATCTCAGGGTTTTTTGGGCATTATTTTGAGGTTGTTGGTATGTTTTATGTTGCGTGTTTGGTCTTGGGGCGCTAACCACAACCTTGGTGTCAACAACACCATTCTTGGTAATATTTTTTTTTTCACCCATGTCTTAGGTTTATCATTATAGCTTGTTGATAGATGGTTGTCTTGATAAGTGGGTGTCCCCCCTTGTGCAATGAGGGCTCTTTCTATGTTAAGAGCTTTGGGGATGAGTTGATCATAAGAGGTGATGCACTGCACCTTGAGATGGAAGGCCAAAGTTTCTTCAAGATTTACAATGATAGTTTTGACTTGATATTCTTCTGGCATGGCCCACTTTCTTCTATTGGCCTTGGATCACCATCGTTGTAAGAAGGATGCAAATGATTCACCCTTATTTTTCTTGAGGTTGGACAACTCTTCTAATCTTATGTCCATGCCCATGTTAAATGCATAATTTTGCATGAAGGCATCCATAATTTCTTGTAACTTTTTTATTCCAAGAGGAATATGGGAGAACCATTCCATGACTAGGCTAGCCAAACTCCTACGTAAGAGCTTCATTAGATACGATTCATCGTAGGAAATTTTCATGCAGTGTATGTGGAATTCCCTGATGTGATCTTCAGGATTTCCGGTTCCATGGTACTTGTCAAATTTTGGTATCTTAAAGCCTTGTGGGAATGGCTTCATCACAATGTTCCTATTGAACAGATAAGGGCATAGATTCCCTTATGATTTTGGGGTCTTCCCTAATTGTATGTCTAACACTTGTTGTGAGATCTTTTTGATTTGGTTGGACAGATCACTTTATGGGTCCAGTGGTGGAATAAATGTGTTTTGGGTTGGTGTAGCAACTTGGATGACGAATGGGGTGACTTCTGGACTGGGTGGTGCGTTCACAGGAGTTTGTTGTGAAACCAATGTTTTTTGATATGCTTGTAGTTGTTGTTGTGCCAAAAAAGCTTGTTGTTGGTCTTGTTGTTGTTATTGCAGCAACAACACTTGTTGTTGGGATTTTTTTTTTTGTTGCACCAACAATGCTTGTTGTTATTGTTGTGCAAACAACACTTGTTGTTGGGCTTGTTGTTGATTTGCTTGTTGTTTCACTTGATATTTCCACAAAGCTTGTTGGTAAGCTTGTTGCTTTAACAAGGCTTGTTCTTGAGCTTGTTGTGCTTGATTTTGGGCTTGTGCTTGAGCAGCTTGTGTGGTTTGTTGTTGTTGTAATAAAACTTGTGCTTGTGGTTGGGCTTGTTGCTACTGTAGCAACGCTTGTATTTGTGATTGGGCAGCCTGTTGGGCTTGTTGTGTGGCTTGTTTTGTTTGTGCTTGTTGTGCAGCTTTTTGTGCAACTTGTGCTACTTATTGGGTTTGGAATTGTTGGAGTTCCCTTTGATAGGCTTACTGAGCCACTTGCAATGTGATGTTGTATTGGTTGGCTACATTTGGATTTGGTGGTAGGGGTGAGGTATCTAGAATGGTATAATATGGTGTGATGGGATTTTGTTGGGGTGGTTTTTGGGGTGTTTGAGTGATGATGATGGTTTGTGTGGTGGATGGTATAGTTAATGTGCTAGGTCCTTGGGAGACCACATTTATAGATGGTGCATTGATTTATTGGCTTGTCTAGATTGTTGCCACCTATTGTTGTGATATCGGTGGCATGATCAGAGGATTCAATATAATGGTTTGATTTACGATTGGAGGATTTTTTTGATTGGTTTGATTAAGGATTGGTAAAGGCAGTTGCCCTAACCTAGGAATTGGTGTGGATGTTAGTGGTACAGGTGGAAATGGTGGGATTATGGGTGGTCTGTTCTCTTGAGAAAATTATGATGATGAGGGATCAAAGATTCCCCTTGTCCAAATAACCCACCTTCTCCTTGTGAGGTCATGGGGAGAGAAACTTGTGTGTTAAGAGGATATGTCGGTATTGCAGCGAAAGCGGATGGATTATTGGCATCATGAAAGATGAGTGGAACGTATGGGTGTTTCGGATCTTGAGGGATGGATTGAACCAAGATGGTGTTTGCACCCAAGTCTTGGTTTTTCACAAGGGGATGTGTTTGAAGAGCATGAAGTAATGAAATCCCCTTGTTGACAATTTGTTGAGTTGGACCAAGAGATGATATGGATTGGGGGATGGGTTGAATGATGCTTTGAAAAGATGGTGTGAATGAGACCGATGGCATAATCGCAAGAGGTTTCTCCACAATAGTGTTTATGTCAAAATCAGAATGGATTTTAGCCCCTTCTTTTTCCAATTCTAGCATGTATTGTGAAGGATTGAGTCTTATCATGGCATTGATAATTTTGCGAGTTTCAAGATTTTGGACCATTTCTATGATTTCATCTTGAGTCATCCCCAAGACATTATTGGTGATGTCTTCCACTTGACCTTCCTCTTGAGGATATTGGGGTAATAGAGGAAGATTGGGTGGGGGATTGCTAGATCCAATGGGATTGATTTCGGGAGCAGTTTGACTCAATTCAATTGAAGTAGATGTCTCTTTGTTTTGCTCCATGTTTTTCTTGTATTGATATCTAGTTTGAACCATAAAATAGGGATCAAATTTCAAGAATGTAAGAGATGAACCTCTAACACTTTAGATTGATCTAAACCTTAGGCACAAAAAAAGAAAATCTAAGTTTGTTTAAGGATCAAAGGAGATAAATGAAAGATGGATGGTGTGAATGATTAAACTCTTTAAGGAACCTTGAAGGGACACTAGACTTTAGGACTTTTGGATTTTAAATTTTTTATTTGATTTGGATTTGATTTGGATTTGGATAATGAACTTATAAACCCCAAGATTTTTGGATGTTATCTTGGAATAAAAAATTTCACAAGGTGATAAATTAACTAAGCATATGAAGAAGGATTCATCTACACATACTTAGTTAAACAAGATGATTTTTTATTTGATTTAAAGGATTTTCCAAAAGTCTAGCATGAAGGATTTTTCCAAGATTCTAAGAGTCATTGGTGGGATGAGATTTTGATTGATGTTTTGAGGGATGGATGAGAATGTTGATTTGTGATCCTAGATTGGACTTAGATAGACTTTCCTTTTACAAGACCTCGGTATTGAAGAACATGTTTGTACTTCCTATGTGAGAAACTCAAAATGTTGAAATATACTTGGAATTTGACTATAATAGAATGAGTACAAATTGGGATTATTATTTGAAGCACGTTTGTAAAATTTATAAACCAACCTCTTTCTAACTTCATAAAGTCTTGAAAGATTCTTCTCACGAGCTTTTGGACTAAGTTACTTATGATAGTTTGATTTGGGAATTTTGAATTTATAAGAAATCATAGGATCAAGCACATGTGAGGTCCAATTGTCTTTTATCTTGCTTAGATTTGGTTATTTTTATCACAAACACTTTCTTGCTTAGTTCTCAAATTCAAATGTCTATGTCTCAATTTCCTTTTCATCCCACAAAGTCCATTATGTGGAAATCAAGAGAATCAAGCATTAGTTCCCTACTGTTAACTTTAGTGAGAGAAAATCGAGATGTAAATACAAATACTTATAATCCTCTAAGGATGGAATCCCTAGGGCAAGCAATAGCACTTGGATTTTTCAAAGGTATTTTCTCCTCCTAAAAGGTTTGAAATTTTGAGTATTTTGTTGAATGTTTGTTTACCAAGGTTTTAGATCCAAAAAAAGTGTTTTGATTCCAAAATGATGCACAACCCTAGGATAGAAAGAGAAAATATTTGTTGAATTCCCACTTGGATAAATCTAGTTGTGCTTATTCAAAGTGGATGATTAGAAGCTTGACCACACTGGCTCCCCTCCATGACACACATTTCTCGGGTCAGTCAAGCTTCAATTCTCATGAATCTCCCATGACAAAATTTTCATCTCTACTTTGAAGCACAAGTGTGTGGGATGGCTTTGGAGGTCTGACCTCTAGACACCAACAAATAGATAGGGATTTTGGCTTCTACACAAATTGGTTCGTAATCAAGGCACCCATTCAGAAGGCCACATGAGAGGCAAAATCAACTCATATAAAGAGTATCACTTGCTTGTCTATAGGAGCTCCTATAATGATGAGATTTCCTCAACATTCAAATTTGTATACCAGTTGGGAGTAGCTTGGCATTTAGCTTGTTATCGGTTTGAGTTGTTCCCTTGGGATGAGAAATTTTTCCCTCCAAATCAGGCTCTCTAAAGGTGAATAATAGCAAAGAAGTGCACTTTTAGTTTGACCACATTTAGGCGGGAGCACACATAATACCTTTTCTTCACACTCGCAAGATTTATCATTTTTTTTTAAAACCAAAATTTGAAGTGTGGAGGCAATCTTTTAGACAACCTAATATCACTAAAATTCTTTTGATTCTCATGATCATCATGAAGCATGAGAGAAGTGCATATGCATTTGAATGGTATTATTTTGTAAAGAAGTTTACAAAAATAATGTAAGCACAAGTTCGTTTTAAATCCTCAAAGGCAATAATGAATTCTTTTTAAAGCACCAAACTTGAGTGTGTCTAAAATCAAATCTAGTGAGTTTCTAAAGTTTAATTTTAACCAATTTGAAGAGATTAGATCAATGGTTAATTTTAAACCCAAAATCAAAGTGAGTTGTCCTAAAACAAAAAACAAAAGCAGCACTCCATGCCCTAGGCTATTACAATAAGCATTAAAAAAAAAAATCAAGTTCAAGTTCAATGCTCAATTTTCTTCAATTTGAATTTGCTTGCTGTTTTTTCTATATTTCTTCACCTTGTTGTGCCATAATATTGCACCTGCAATAAGAATACAGGGAAATGTGTGGATTATATGTTCAAAAAAAAAGAACCTAAAGATATGCAAATCATTTATTGCGATATTACCAAAGCTTTGAAGTTTGATCAGAAATAAATACTTTACAATTTTATCTAATGCATCAATGGATATTAAAGTTGTTTCAAAAATAAAGACTTTATTGTAGCTACGATTAATGCAATTTGAGCCAAGAGAATAAAAGAAACCCACTTTACAAAAGATATTGCTCCAACAAACCTCGAACTCAATGGTTTTTAATGCATTAAATTTGCACTCAATGATTTTTAATGTTGAAATATACCAACACTAAAAGTGCCTCCTCCTAATTACAATCAATCACCAGTCAATCCCCCCATGCAGCAATCTATCTATGATAATGAATGCATTCCAGCTATTGATATTGCTTAATTTTGAATGTATTTCAGCTATTATAATAAACAAAGCATGGGACACTTTTAATGCAATTGTATCTCCTCATAAATGCAATATTGTTGTGATTTGATTAGCCTTATCACTTCTTTGGGGAGATGAGAGATTTACAAATGATAAAGACTATTTCAATCAAAGCAGTTGAAAAAATTTGAACAAATTTAATTAAATGATTGTGTAAATCAGTCCCTTATTTTAAATATATTTAAAGAGCCACAAATTCAATAATATCACTGCCAAACGTAATAACACCACTATCGATTGCAATAGGATGATCCCACAAAGCTGGTTTACAATTTATGAGAGGAACTGATTTTTGCTGAAATCACATATTTTTAGAAAATATAATGATTTAAGCCTTTAAAAATTCCATTTTCAGGATTCCAATTGAAGAGGGTTTGATCAAACCACTTTAGATCAAACCCCCTTGGATAGAACCTTGCTAGTTTTAAACCATACCTATAAATGAGTCTCCTTTACACCTATCAAAATGCTGATAAAAAATCACTTTTGATTTACCTTTTGGGGGATCAAATGAATTCATTTAAAATTTATTTGAAATTTTTATGGTAGTCCTCAAAATGAGCTATCCCACGAATATAATTTTAATATGTTTTAGTTTTATTATGTATGTGTTTTTTTAGTTTTATTAAACATAGGTTTTTCACCAAAAATCAAGCTCTCTGTTTTGCACATCTGAAAAAATAGAAAATTATCAAAATAATTTTTAAAAAAATATATTTGTGCTAGCTATTGATATCCTTGATCCATTAAAAAAAAAAAAAATTGAATTTTGATACATACATAAAAATTTATGTTGTATACAGTCCGCCTATGTCTGAATTGCAATTGGTTTGACTTCGAAACTCTATTAAGGAAAAAAATATTCAATAAAAAACTATGAGACCAAATTAAAGTGCTAGATATAATAGTCACAAATCTAAATTCGAAAAAATAGAATTTTATCCTTCATACAAAAAAAGTTATGTTGTATACGGTGAGCGTCACTTTTTAAAAATGTTGTTTTCTGAAAAGAACCAGTTTTCGTGGGAGATGGAAAAGGAAGTGCAATCTTATTCGATTTTTTTTGAAAAAAATCTTTTTAGAATCTACAGACAAAATTTGATGAGACTCTAGTTTGCATCATCTTCAAATTCCTCACGGTTTAGCCGCTATAGGTGCCTGAATGTGAAAATTTAGTTAAAAATAATAATTTTAGTGTCTAGTTTGGCCAAAAATTGTAAACCACTATTGTGGGATCACCCAATAACATAGCATAAATGCAAAATGCATAGTTGAGTTAAAAGCAAAGTAGAGAGGAACAAAGTGCAAGTTGTTCAAGTAGTTTCTCTCTTTTACAAATAGTAAAAAAATGCATTTACCAAGCATTTTACTCTCCTATATTCCCAACAAAAATTGCAGAAGCATTTTTTACATTGCTGTCACATTTTTTCCTTGCTGACCAAAAAAAAACACTTAAAACATCATAAAAATTAAGGTTTGGGCATGAAAAATGCCCCGGACAACATTTTAGATGTGAGAACAACAATTATTTTGGATTCTACAACATTAAAAATACACCCAACCTCCCAAAAACGTGGTTGTAGTCTGTAAGTTTTACCTCCTCTAGCCAACTACATGGAAAACAATTAATTTTCCAGCTCCAAGACTAATGTTTTCACCTCCAGATTTCGAATTCCAAAGAGCACAAATTATTAGAAGACATCACATCCGTTTACTTCATGGCAGCTTTGGACTTTTAAAAAAATAAAAAGAAATTAAAGAGTTTGTAATGCATCAATTATATTGAGCTTGAAATCAAAATTTATATCACACAACAGTAAATAAATAATTTCAAAAGAGATTTAGTCACTTCTATTGTTGATAAAATGCCAAGCAAAGATCACTTCCTAAAAAAAAGTTGTGTTCCAAAACTCTTCATTTAAGGAATGATGACGTATCCAAGCAATTTCTGGAAATCTAAAAATTGCAACCTACAGATCAGATCACTTAATATATTTGAAAATTAAAATCATCTAATTTTGATCCTCTGAGCAATTTAATTCATATATAATGTAGTTGTTTCCAATTGAGAGTAAGAAGAGATAAGCATTCTGATGATTTTTTTAATCTAAGAAAACAAATTCTTGCGATCTTTTGGCTTGAGTTGTACAATATCTATTTAATAAGTGCCTCATGATCAAACGTATGGATGCATTTATCCTTTGCAATTATGCTCCCAGAATAAATTTTATAGCAAATTTGTAAGCATCAGACCCAATAAGAAGGAGAAACATCTAATTAGTTTAAAAAAAACTAATTTCAACGTTTAACTTCTTCCAAAATAAATATTGCAAAGAGAAATGACTTGGCCCTCCTTCTAGCGTCAGATGTAGATGCTATCCTTTATATTTCACTCAACAAAAAACAAGCATTAGCATGGTTAGTCAAATTAAGAAAATAAGAACAAGCATCCTTATGAAATATCGAAACATGCTTGATAATGCTACCAAAACAAAAAGAACTAAAGCAACTAATTGAAAGCATTACAAAAGCATGTTCATACCTATCTCATAGTAGAAGTGGTGCAGCTTTGATGTGAAAAGGATGCCCTTTCCCACCTCCTTGAAAAGCTTCAAATGATAATGATGCAAAGATGCAAATGATTGAGATAAAAGTGCAAGATGAAATCAAAGTGCCTATAGTGCAAATACTCAAATTGTGGATGGATTTGGAGTAGAAGTGTCTTGTATTTATAAATTCATGAGTTGAAGAAAGGAGAGATGGGAGGAATGTGGGATTAAAATTGACCCAATGGTATTGTGTCACTTCACAACATGCTATTGAAGAGAGGTGGAGCACATTTTGGTCAATGTGCAAATAAATACAATTAGGTGGAATTTGAATTTTGAAAGATGTCTTATGGAGGAAGATGTGAAAGAGAAGTTAATGCCACTTGGCTCAAGAAAAAAGACTTGTAAGAGATTTAACTGCCATGTTGGAGGACAAGTCCTTTTGGGAGGGAGATTTCAAATTGGAGGAATATTCCAATGAGATGCTTTTTTGAATGAAAATAGAAGAATTTATAAATCAATTAAATTGATTTACATGTGCAAGTTGCAAAATCTAGAGGATTTGATGAATTAGAGTTAGAGTTAATTAGGATTTAATTAACTTAGATGGAGACTAGTTGATTTGACATTTGACTTAGATTTTTGGATTTATTTAAATCAAAATGAGAGGAATTTGAGATATTAGATTTAATTGAATAAAATTTTATTTATTCAATTAATAGAGATGAAATTAGAATTTAAATCAAATAAAGGTTAATTTATTCAATTTAAAGGAGATGACTTTATTAAATAAAATGATTTATTTAAAAAGAGGAACATTAAGATAATATAAAATTGATTTATTTAATCAAAGAGAAATATTACGATTAATTAAATAAAATGATTTATTTAATTAAAATAAGATGATGATTTAATCAAATAAAGTTGATTTATTTAATTAAAAGAGGAAAGTTGATTAATTAGTTAAATAAAGATTATTCAATTAATTGGTTAGTAAAGAAGTGATTTAGGAAGAAATGATGTTCGTGAATCAGGATTGAGTGTATTTTCAGTGTCTACAAATATCAATAAAGAAATTGAATACCTTCTTAGGAGGTAATCCAGGTAGCTCATCTAGAAATACGTCCACAAATTTCCATAGAATTGGATACTTCTCTATATTCGTTTCTCTAAATTCTACCATTTCTCCTTCTTCAATTTCTTGAGACTCTCATGGTTCACAATCCATGGCATTATCTTGAGGAGTGCCTTCCTTAAGTTCTTCTATTTTGACTACATACAATTGACAACCCTTCTTTTTTTCCCTAAGCATTTGATTGATAGAAATCTATCATAATTTAATCTCTCTTGGTGTCCCTTGCAACATCACCCAATTTCTTAAATCATCAAGACACTCTACTACCTTGGAATGGCAATCCAGTTTGGCTTTATATTTCTATAAGCAATTAATTCCTAGAATGACATCATAAGATCCTAGGGGTGCTACGTAAAATTTTAGTTCAGTTGAGAAACTAGGAAGTTCTACCCTAGCTTCAAACAAGTATTGCTTCATCGTTGCTCTTGTCTGGTTTGGATACTCCACAACCAAAGACTTTTCCATGAATCTGACTTTTATAGATATTTGATTAACTACTCTAGGTGAAACAAAATTTTCAATTGCTCCAATATCAATAAGCATATATATAGGTATACCAAAAAAAATACCTAGAGTTTCCACTGGCATAACCTAGTACTCATCTTGTCGATTGTCCACGGCTACATGGATCTTCTACTAGAATGTAATTCATTGAGGAGGAAGAGATTTTCCATTTTCTAGAGATCCAAAAGGCTCGTTTGGACATTAAGTAGATTTTCCATTTTCCTGAGATCCAAAAGGCTCGTTGGGACATGATCCCCTCCACAAGTAAAGAATCCTTTTACAAGTCCTTTCCTTCTTCCAGACCTATCAAATTGATTGACATTCCCTCCAAAATTGTTGAAATTGTTGTTGTTATTTATTCCTTGGTGATCTCTTCTTGATTTTTTCCAGTTGTTACAAGATCCCTTATTATCTTGCCTTTGGGATTCTTGTGCTTCAACAAAAAAATTTGGTACTTGATTTAATTGAGACCCTTCAAGCTTTTTCTGGTTTCTATTCTCTTGGTAGGCTAAAATGGCTTTGAGCTTCTAATCTTACTTGACTACCTTTTCATATACTAAATCCATAGTCTTTTGACCATGTACATCCACTACACCTCTAATTGAACTATTCAGCCCCATGATGAACTTTCTAATATGAAAGCATTCATCCTTTTGGAACATTGGTACGTACTTTAGAAGACAAGTAAACTTTTCCCAATAATCGCTCACCGCCATATCACCTTGTCTCAAAATTTGGAAATCAGTTAACTTTTGATCTTAAAAGAGTTGGGTAGCCATATTTTCTGAAATATTTCAAAAACCTCATTCCAAATTAAGGTTAGAGAACTAAGACCAAGTTCCATCTTTTTGTTCATCCACCAATTAGAAGCTTCTCACCCTACCTGAAATGCACCCCAAACAACTTTGGTAACCTTAGAATAGTTTCTAATCTCAAAATAATTTTCTATTTGGATTAACCAAGCTTCAGCATCATCTCTATTGGCGCTTCCCTCAAATTGTGGTGGGGTAACTTTTCTCATATCTCTGGACAACTCAACTACCACGTGTTTCCTTTTGCTAAGTTATCAGATAATTTAGTTAGAGATTCATTTTTCCCATGTTGATTTGATTGGTTAAAGTCATGAGAAATTTCTCCCTCATCTTCATTAGGTATTTCCTCTTCCTCACCTAATGGAACTTCTTGATCTTGTTTTTCTTTTGGGTCAATGCAAGATCTTGGGGGTCCAAACTAGGCTTCTAAGTGGTGATGAAATTTTAAAAAACCAGAGTTAGGAAACTTGACATAAAATTTTGAATAGGTTATTAACATAATTTGAAAAATATGTAACAACAAAATTTGTAGCAAGTTGAATGTAAATTCTAGGCTACTATTTCTTTTTTGGGAAAAAGTAAATCTGTTTTACAAAAATTTGAAATTTCAATGCAATGGTACTAAATTTTCAGGAAAAAGATAAGAAGCAAGTGTATGTCTAACCACCCTAAGTACAAGAAAAACATAATATTTTTTTCTGAATCTTTCAATATATGTAGAAGACACACGCCTAGATGTGCCAGATTTTGTTTTGTAATTTTTTTCCATGTAAATAATTAGTTATGATTTTTTTATTAGAACTTTTCAAAATTATTAAAACGTGTGTTTGACCACCATAACTTGTTCAAAACTTTATGAAATTCAAAAAAAAATTATCCTATAGTATGTGAATCATAGAATGTGAAGCATCTTGTAGGTACGAAAAAATGTTAAGTAGTTCGAAAGTTATAGAAGTTTTTCAATCAACCTATCAATTAGGACTTTAGTCGTAATGTATGTAGAAAATCAATAATTATTATTTATTAAATTCAAAATAATGCATAACTTATATTGGTGGAAATCTGACAATTTTTTCTATAAACCCTTTATGTTTCATGAAGTTCTGATACAAAAAATTCCTCAGCCACAAAGGCGAACTTCGAAAAACTAAGGAAATTTTGTAAATGCGTTTTTTAGTTGACTTTCTAGGTTTGACAATCCCAAGCCAAAAGCCAAGGCAAACCCAAGAGAAATCCCAAGCCTGCAAATTTTGTCAGACAAAATGGATATCTATTCAAAATGGATATCCATTTTGTTTTTCAAAAGGGATATCTATTTTAGATGAATAATTGTTTCAAACGAATATTCTCTTTTTTTCAAAAATGGATATCCATTTTGGAAATCGGGAACCCATTTTTTGAAAAACAAAATAGATATCTGTTTTGAAACGGATATCCATTTTGAAAATCAGAACGGATATTTGTTTTGTTAGAGTAATAAAGTCATCACATAATTAATTAATTAATCATTAATTAATTGGGTCACTTTATGTTTTATTACACTTAAGCTAAACTTAGGAGTGCTTTTATTTTATTAGTTAATTTTTGCATGATTAAAGCTTCTAATATTAGATCATGTTGTCTCATTCATTCTTATGAGGACACTTGTCATGATCTAATCTAATCTTGATCCAAGGTTAGGTTTAATCCTTTTCATAAGGATTCATTCGTTGTAATTGAAAATATTTTTTTACGGTAACATATTCAATGCAATAGTTGTTCACATAATGCATATTTGATATTTTATCATATCTGAGTTTTTGAGCAATAATATCTTACTTATTTCTTCATAGTGTGAGAGGTTTATCGTTGGAGGTGATTATTGGAGTTGTGGGAGTATATACATCTACTCTAACATGGTATCAGAGCACTAGATCTACAACCACCTTGTCTTCTTTTCTCAAATAAATCAACTGGTGCATTAATATATGTGATCTGTGGTCAAATTTTGAGCATTCCATTGAATCCAAAGTTGTCAGAACAATCAGGTTTGCCTTTCATTTCATCAAAAAAGGCCTTTGTTTGTCAGATCTACGAGGGTTTGAAGTTTATAAGGGTTTCCAAACCCAGAGCATACCTACAATTTTGAAGTGTTTTGAGCCCAAATGAACCTCACCATCGTGTTCAGAGCGCCCAAAAACCCCAAATTGACTATCAAATCGTCGAAATCGGACACAATGACTCTAGGAGGCAAAACATTTTCATTTATGGGTCGTATGGCCTCATATGGCACACAATCTGATAAAAAAATTAAGAAAAATAGAGGTAATGGCTACTGTCATCAGTTAACTGCTAGTGGTTAACTTCTAGCGGTTAATGCTAGCAGCTAGCCAAACTACCAGGCTTAACCCCCAAACCCTTTTGGAGCAGTTTTGGTATTTTGGCCATAACTTTTGCATACAAACTCAGTATTTCAAAAATGAAATATTGTTGGAAAGCCGGTTCCAAGCCCAATCCAGTGGTGCAAGTTTTATATTTTGGTTTTTCTATTTTTTTGTATTTTTCTCAATCAAATTCAGATCATTATTTCCACGCTTCTAAGGGAATATCTTTTGCATACGGACTTCATTTTTCAAAAACAAATAGGCATTGGAAAGCTCTTCTAGTTCTGTTTCTAGATCTATATATTTTTTCATCAAAAAATTTACCACGTACATTTTATTCAGCTTTTTGTGTTTTCACAATTTACTTAATTACTTGGACGTCTTGACACTTGGGAATCTCCAGTTTGCATCATGAGGTTCTATTTCATTTGATCTACATGCAGTAAGGTCGGTTTTATCAGATTGTTTAATTTGAAGAGTTATCATGGGTTTTTCTACTCACCTTTTATTTGTAATCCTAGAATGGGGTAATTATGAGTCATGGGAAAAGGGCATACTCACACATTGTAGGTGGCTTAATATTTTTCCTTATTTGTATGATCTCATACCTGAACTAGCCACTTCAGGGGGCAAATTAGCTTGGGATATCACTAGAGATCACATAGTAGGACTTATATTGTCTAGTGTTGATAATGATACTATGTGGGCTATATCAGGCATTGATTGTCCCCACCCACTTTGGACACGTCTTTGGGAGATCTATGGAGACCCTAATCTCTCTCCATTCCTAGAGGATCCTGCTTCAGATTGTCTCTTACCCATTGCTTGGAGAGAGAATATACCCTTTAATCATGATACTTTAGAGGAGCTTGAGTATTTAGACATTCTTGCATGTTTTGATGGATCAGAGGATTTTCTCATAATTCCTACTCTTCAGAATGAGATTACACATGTATCATCCATTTTTTCTGATGACATCAGTATCGCCACATTGGCCCCTATGGATTTAGTTTAACATCATGACCATCTTGGTCATTCATTTTCTACTACATCATAGGATTCTTATCTTGCAAGCACATCATAGTTTGTTGAGTCTCTGACCGCAAATCTTGAGGATTATATTGAGGACATACATGTCCTCTATCTTAACAGTCAGATTATCACTGTACTTCCACCATTATCAGTGCATTCATAGGTTGCATTTCAGGATTCTTCACATCAGTTTGGATTTGGTATCATATGTTTTAGTTCAGATTGAGAGATTCTTCAACATCCTATCATGGCACACATCTTGAGACAGATTGGTTCATCACTCTTCACAGGGTTTCTTCGACATCATCCTTTGGATCCATTTCTTCCCAAGGGGAGGAATATCATTTTCCACTTCAGGATCTATTTTTGGATTCTACATCAGGCATCTACCATTGCAACAATATTTTTTCATTATGGGGGGGCCTTCTTGTCTCTTTCTATCTCTCCTATGGAGACCATTGCACATGTACTTATATGATAGAAGTTGTCTATGGAGGGTATCATATAATTGACCTTCTATCCTTCTTCTATTAGTGTATTACATTCTTTTTCTTTTCTCTTTTGGAGGGGAGTTTTATTCCCATGAGGTTTTCTCCCTTTCTCTTTTTTTACGAGAGATTAGCTTGTTGTACATGGGTACCTCATCAGCCATTAGGGTGGGACCCATTCATGCATCCATTCATGTATTTCTTTATCATAGTTTAGTTTCTCCCTAATTCATCTTAAGGGGGGTGTTAGAGTAATAAAGTCATCACCTAATTAATTAATTAATCATTAATTAATTGGGTCACTTTATGCTTTATTACACTTAAGCTAAACTTAGGAGTGTTTTTATTAATTAGTTGTTTTTGCATGATTAAAGCTTCTAATATTAGATCATGTTGTCTCATTCATTCTTAAGAGGACACTTTTCATGATCTAATCTAATCTTGATCTAGGATTAGGTTGTTAGAGGAAATGTTTTAACTTAATTATGTTGATTAAGTTACCTTTATTCCCTTCTTAAGATTTCACTTTAGTTTGCATAATGTGACATTTAATAATTATATTAATTATTAAATGTTTTCCTATTAGGGCTTCTATTAGGGTTTTTCCTATTAGGGTTTTATTAGGGTTTGCATGATCTCCTTTTTATAAGGATTGATCCCATTATATTTCATACCAATACATTTTTTCATTCTCTCATTCTCTCTGATATATACATTTTCAGTTTTCAGAGAACCCTTGCTTGTTTGTCTCCATCTCTTCTTTTATGATAGGTTATTTGCATGCAGGTGATCTTCGGGGTTTGTGAAGTTGTATTTTCTCAACTCCTACATGGTATCAGAGCTCCACACCTGCTGCTTCCTGTTCTTGTTTTGAAGATTTTTGGAGCTTCAAGGGTTTGGGGCTTATTTTCTTGATCTAGGGCATACCTGCAATTTTGAAGCATTTTCAGCTCAAACAGACATCGCCATTGCGTCCGCAGCGGTCCAAAACCCCTAAATCGACTATTTATTCGTCCATTTTGGACAAAGTCGAAATTTGAGGCAAAAATTTTTTGAAGTACGGCCGTCGCCTGCCTCGTAATTATTTTTTTTCGGAAATTTCTTTTTTTTCGTCAAAAAAAAATATTTGCTTTTCTGCAAAATTTTCATTGTAAAAATTTTGCTTTTAAAAAAAATCAAAATTTTAAAATTTCGCAGTTTTAGGGCTTGTCGGCCTGGTACAAGGGTACCCGCAGGTCCCTGCATCCATAGGCCTGTGG
>CM021108.1:41279440-41445121 GCA_007115665.2 Sequoiadendron giganteum
TCTTAATTATGTCTAAAAAATTTAGAGATATTGAGTTATTATTTTATATGTAATTTTTTATTTTAATTTTAAGAATTATCATTAATTATTTTAGTAATTATCTTGTTTTCTTTAAATTTTGAATTTGATATATTTTAATAGTTGACACTAATATATATTTTAAAATTTGCTATCTCTACTTTTTAATATTTTTGACTATATATGCATATTAGTTTTGTTTTGTTTTATATTTGGTTTTTATATTTAATCATGCTAACTATATTTCTAATTTTGTATTTTATTGTTATTATATTTTTTCTTACATAATTAGAATAAGTCTTGCTATCATTCAATTAATGCTTTATTGTTTTGTAAACTATTGGATTAATATTATTATTTTTAGGTGGTGTTTTTTTGGATAACAAGGCTGTGACAATTTTATAGATATAATGAAATTATCATTCTACTTCTTCCCATGCTAACCCACTTCATATTTATATCTTATCCATCTTGCATTGCTCTTGCTACCTCTAAATTGTTATAGGACTTGACATATTAATCAAATTTCCACCCATTTTATACATGTTCCATCATTATTTGCATTCCCATCGCTTATACTATTAAGCCATTAACTACTAATACCATCATAAGAAGGTTGGATGGAGTGCAAAGTAGATTAAATATTGTACTTTAAGTAGTAAACATACATTAGTAGCAAGATAAAATACAATGCTCTTGATATATTAACATATCCCTCTTCCACGAGATTTATTATCTCACATCTCGAAAGCGTCAATGGCAAGGGGGATTTAATAAGCTATATTCATTTTCTTATTATTCAACACACTCATATGTGGAACTTTGTAGCATGTTAATATGAAGATAAAAAAGTGGAACAAAGGCATAAGGCATGCTCCTAATTAAATAGGACATGGATATGGGTTAAGTAAAATTCAAAGGTGTTGTGAAAGGGAAAAGTGGTGATACATAAGGTGGCAATATTGATGAGGTGCCCCTAAGGGAGAGACAAATATTGTGTGCAACATGTAGTATTAAGAGATTGATAAGGGTAAAAAGATGTCTTAAAATTGACAATCTTAGAGGATCAAGCCTTGATTGGTAGTATATAATTAAAGAATGTCATCAAAAGAAGGATATCTAATTAAATTATATTTGCTTGAATCTAACTTATTCAAAAGGAAGCAAAAAGGGAGGTAAATGAAAAATTGCAAGGAGGGTAAATGATGCCAAAAGACCATGGGATATTATCAATGATGTAAATCTTTTCGTAGATTACTCAAGGAAAAAGATGATAAAGATACCTAGATTTTGGAGAGACAAAAGGTAGACAAGCGATTAGGGAATGTGAAAATAGTGGGAGTGGTATGAAGAATAAGCATCCAATTGGAGTCCATGTGATATCACATAAGAGTGGAGGACAACCTCAACTCTTAGAGAAGTACTAGATTTAAATTGAAGATGGGAAGGAGGTTGGACCAAGGGGAAGGGGTTAGTGTTCATTACGAGGAAATCACCTAAAGGATTTTTGGTTGAAAATCTACTTGCTTGGTTTTTTGTTTCTTGATTTTTGGTGCATATAAATTTGCTTTAATTTGTGCGCATTTTTTTTTTGCTTTTAAAATGAAGTTTATTCACTAAGATTAACTCCATCCAACTAGGAAGTTGGAAGGGTTTATTATTGAAGGCTAGACTAGGTAAGCAATGACATTTACTATGCAATTTAATAAGATTTGCAACATTTGATGAGACATCATTTTTAATGTTCCTCAAAATAGTTTAACTCTTGGGGACTCAACACTTGATGAGTAAGAGACTATGAAGGTATGTTTACATGTTAGGATCCTCATGTTCTAACTTTTTAATACTTAAAAGCAATGTAATAGCCAATAATATAGTTAATAGTTAATGCTATGTTTGGTGGCCCACATTAGTTGTAATTTATGTCACTTCTTGCATCGTTTTATATTGATGTTTTAATAATGCAAATATAATCTTAGAATCACATATTGTAATAGAGAATTTCTCTTAGGAGGTTTCTCTTTTGAAGAAGTTTGTGATTCTTGTGATAAATTAAGCATATTTGTCTATTTTCTAAGCATTATGCTCTTTTACATGTTTTGTTTTGATTTATTAGTAATGTGCATTTAAGATATTATCAATTGGTATTAGAGAAAATTTTAGGGATGCATTTTACAATAATAGAAAAAGTTAAGGGGTTTCTACAATTGTCCATTGTATCTCTTCTTGTCGTCTTGGGTTCTTAGTGATTATAAAGTGGTTACAAAAGTAGTAGCATAAAGCATCCTTTATGAAGTTTTCAATTTTTTTCTTTTCAAGTACTTTTTTTACGATAGAAAATTTGTGCTAAGGGGTTTTAAATATCCACACAAAAGTCATTTTTGTTTAAGCTAATTTTTTTTTTGTCTAAGTTGTAATTTTAGGCTAAGCCAAATTTTAGAATCTAGCCTTAGGAAACCTTTATTTTTTTGTAAATTGTGATGCATTAGTATGTGGTTAGTCCTTTAAAGATACTAATTATATCTTATAAATATGGTACTAGGCTACAATAATAATCTATCCTTTGTAGTTGGTACTTTGAACTATGAGCTTACATTATTTATGAATGAAATTTGTATGTTTGTGAGATCATAAACCATACACCTTTTAGTAACCATTCCCTTTCCACCACAAATGAGCACCAACTATGGGAATTTTTGATAGACTTGTAGATAAATAAAAAACACTACACTAGACTTGATCTAATTTTCTATATGGTAGATTTTTTTTCTTTAAAATACTATAGTTTATTGGTAGACAATTGAATTCTTTAAAAGAGGTACGGTCAATGGGTTATTGCTTTTAGTCATCCAAAATTATAATTGTGGTGTGCCAGGTTTGGCTATTACATGATTCACAAATTTGAAACTTTTAGAACATATTTCTTGTTTAATAGCATTTTCACCAATATGATTGAAAATATCATTTGACTAGGTATTCAAATTGCAAAGAAAAAAGAACTAGGTAAAAATAAATGTCTAGGCCAAAATTTCACCCACTTGTATGATTGTTTCATCAAGATGACCGTTTTTCCATATAACTTTGGCACACCTTTTGGGCATCTCGATTAATCAAAATGGCTGATGATCATCATTCTTAGGATCTCACCTTGGAAAAGATTGAATCCAAACTTGAAAGCAACTTCTAAAGGCCTCAAGAAACACTTGAGTCTAAATTTGGCAACAATGTGGTTAGGACAACTAATTTGGCTAGAATTGGGACATCACACCTTGAAAGGAGGGAACACGTTTGGAGGATATTGTCCATCTAAATTAGTTTTTTCTTAATTTAATCAAAATGAACCCATTAGTTGGATAATAATTTACCTTGCACAATATACCTATGTACCAAGAGGTCTCCATTGCCTCTTTTTATATAGAGCATGATGCCATACAATGACATTGATGTTTCAAGAAGAATAATAGTGGCACACCTACTTGAGATGAGTTTTGGAAAGGTATTTAATCCATTTTGGCTCCAATGTTTATGCAACTTCACTAGGCCATCATCCAAAATTTTCCAAACAAGATCTATCTATGAACACCAAATTGAGTTTGAATGTCTAGCTAACTGGATCATAAGACTTGACAATGCCCTTGTTTACAATTACTTCATCAGTGGATTAAAAGATGACATTTAGGATGAAGTAAAAATGTTTAATCCATAAGATATATAGATACCACTAGGTTGGTCAAATTTGTTGCTCAATGTTGTACCTATAAACCTTCTTTGTTTAGGAATCCACTACCTTCCTATCCTCCACCGCCTCCCACCTCTTGTGTGACACCCATCAAGTGCTTAAGTGATGTTGAAATGAGAGCTCATTGTGATAAGGGGTTATGATATAATTATGGTGACAATTATTTATTAGGTCACAAATTTGCGTAACAAAACTTATATCTTGGACATAGAAGCAACACCTCCCTTGAACAAATTTGAGAAACTAGAGGATAAATCAATAATGGAAGATGATCTTGTACATGAATCCCATGAGGAACCATCCTTGATATTTACATGCATGCCTTGGTTGGAATCACCACACCTAGATAATGAAGGGGTACTACAAAAAATCCTTAATTGTCCTTATGGATTCTAACAATACCTATAATTTGGTGGACCCTTATATTGAAAAACACATAGATTATTACGTATCCTTTCTCTATTTTGGGGTCATGATTGCTAATGGGGGATATAATGACCTATAAAGGGAAATGCCAATTCTTAATTATTAGAGAGTACATTTTGTAATTTTTTATATTTCTCTTGTTGGATAAGATACTACAGGTCACCTACAATGATGTTGCAAGTAGTTTGCATGTCATATGTAGGTTGCTATTATTTGTGCAACAATATCAATATAAAAATAGGGTGCTAGAATTTCTTCATATAGTTGACATACAACTAGATTTTTGCCTATATTTATTTTTGATAAGATAAGCAACATTTACAGGGTGTTGTACCCTTTTTACAGAGAGCCCAAAGGAAAAAAAAAGAACTAGTTCAAAAAAAGAATAAACTAGGAAGCACAAACCAAACACAAAAACAACTGACCGACAACCGTTAAACCACAGATTAGGACAAAATTCCAGAATATGAGTGGACTAAACTGACACCCTTAATCCTAGGTCGCGAAGAAGCGACAGATCGAGGGATTCCCTTCTTCTTCCTCAGAACCAAAGACCAGGAAGAATCAATATCCAAGTCCACTGAGTAAGGTGAGAGAAGCGGATCCTCAACAACCATCAAGGGCAAAGAGCCAACACAAAACGAGGGAGATGGTTGCATAGGGGAGGAGACAAGAATTGTCAAAGGACCAGTAGAAGCATTTGATGAAGTTCGGGAAAACACAATCTTAACAACATCAAAAAATTGATCCAAATGTGGTTCCACGGTAGGAAGATCTGGAAGAGGAGCAAAAACATGTTCTTGAGCAGGCACAATAGGGTCAACCTCCGTAGAAGAAACATCTAAAGGAGAACCCACCATGAGGTGGTCCAAGAGAGCATCCTTCCACCAAGTCGTAGCACCCTTGCGACGGGCATGAGGATAGGCAGAGGCCAAATGACCCACCAAAAAGAATCTCCTACACTGAAAGGGGAGACCCTCATAGTCCAAGAGCTACTTCCAAGGTCTGTCCTCCACCAACAAAACAACATCACCATGGAGAGGTTTGGAGATGTCCAAATCAACTAACAAATGATCTACTATAGTATGTGTTGAAAATAGGATTCCATTTAATTGCAATCCTAAAACATTAGTTATTTCATGTATATCCTAAGTTCCTGAAATGTGTTTATCAACACTAGGATTAAGAAGGAATTAATAATTGTTGAGATAATCATGTTAATTGACATTTGTAAGTTGTTCTAAATGTTAGGAACATGTGGAGACACCTTGGGATGGGCTCTTAAAAAAAATGAGCACATGGGCACACACATGGGAGGTGACACTCACCTTAAGTTCAGTTAACTGAGTGGTAAATTGAGTATACTTCAGAAATGCATCCTAGGTTCCTACAAAATAGGGATTTTATTTTATGCATGTTGAGTACCTATAAAATAGGGTTTGAAGTTCAGTTCAGTTTAGTTTAGTTGAAGTTCAGTTCAGTTCAGTTCAGTTGAAGTTTAGTTCAGTTCAGTTCAGTTCAAGTTCAGTTATCTTCAGTTAGTTTTAGTTGCATGTTAGTTGATTTTAGTTAACTTGAAATGCATGGCTAATAACTTGAGCTACATGATAGATAACAAGAACTACCTTCAGTTAATAGGAGATGACCATTCTTGCATGAATGGTGTTGAGAAATGTTTTAGTTAACAAGAAATATCTTGGACCCACTTTGGGCACCCAAGTTGGCTTCTTGGAATTAACTCCTTTGCATGCATAGATATTTTTGAAGGCCTAGTTAAGTGGGGCCATCTTTTGGGCGCCAACTTTGAGGATAAAGCCTTAAGATATTTACAGGATGAAGACTAAGTTGTGACTTCAGTTTGGTACGTCCAAATGGAAGAGGCAGATGGTTTGACATTGGTTTTCACGATACAACTCCACTTGCATGGAATAGGTGTACCTTTAAGGGTTAGGGCTTGAGCATTGTTTGTGTAACTCATTTGGAATTTACAAAGTTGGAGAAAGTCTATATATCTCAAGCAAGTTGTAGAGAAAGTTTGTAAGTTTTATTTGTAGGTTGTGAAGAAGTTTGGTGAAGGCAAAAGAGGCATTCTCAAGCAAGAATTGAAGCTATTGTAATCTACTTCAAGATTGGAATAATAGATCATTTCTTGGTGGAGTTTTTTACCCAAAAGCTTGTGCAATCTTTCTAATATCCTGTCTACTTCTTCTATCAACTTCTGTCTATATTCTACAAATAGTAAAAAGGATTAATTAGATAATCACCCAAAAAGAATATGTAAGAAAGGAAATACATATTTAGATCAACAATATTAAAGTTTTACAAGGTATTTAGCTATTAAAACACCTCAATTTTCAACTTGTGGTATCAGAGTTGAGGTTGGGTAGAGTATTGGGACGCCTTTCTCTTAAAGATTGAAGGATTTATTGGCTTAGTGGGAGCTTTTATAATTTTGATTATTTTTTGATTTTGGAAATAAGTTTTGTTACAATGAATTCACGTTTAGATATTGAAAAGTTCAATGGATCTAACTATGAAATGTGGAAATTAAAAATGGAGGATCTTCTTGAAGAAAGAGATCAGTGGTTAGCTATTAATAATCAGACAAAGACACCTACAACTATTTCAGATGAGGATTGGGCTAAGTTAGATAAAAAGGAAAGAGGAACTATTAGATTATGTCCTACTGATGCTATTCTCTTAAATGTTTTAGATGAAAATACTACATATAAATTGTGGAAGAGAATAGGTGATATTTATCAAACTAAAAGTCTTACAAATAAGCTATATCTGAAAAGGCAGTTGTATTCATTGAAAATGAAATATGGTGATGTTGTAGCACAACATTTAAATGCTTTTAATTTGATTCTCAATCAGTTAGCATCTGTAGATGTTAAGCTAGAAGATGAGGATAAATGCATTTATTACTTTTCTCCTTACCATATTCTTGGGAAAATCTAATTGTTGCAATAAGTGGCAATGGTGCAGATCCAAAGATGGAAAATATCATTCCAACTCTCCTAACAAAGGAGATGAGGAGGAAGTCTAAAACTGGCTCCCAAGATGCCTTGTTTGTTAGAGGTAGGCCTAAAGAGAAGGAATCTAACATAGACAAGAAAGGAAAGGGTAAGTCTAAAGGATGGTCAAAAACCCCTGGTAAGAGTAAGGTAAAGTGTTGGAATTGTGGAAAGCTTGGACATATTAAACAAAATTGTAAGAGTAAGAAAAAGGGATTTGATACTTCTATAGAGAAATCCACTAATGACAGTGATGAGGCATTAGTCATTTCTTCTAATACTGTTGTTGATAACTCTTGGCTTATTGATTCAGGTTGCTCCTATCATATGACTCCTAGGAAGGAGTGGTTCACTAAGTATACTGCACATGATGGAGGGGATGTCTTCTTTGGAGACAACAACACAAAAAAGGTTGTTGGCAAAGGAGAGGTAAAATTGTGTTTCAGTGATGGTAGGGTTAAGACCCTTAATGATTTTTTACATATTCCAGGACTTTCTAGAAATCTTCTTTCTGTCTCTAAGTTCAATGATTATGGAATGCATGTGACATTTGAAAAAGGTGGTTATAGATTGGTGAAAGGGAATATGGTGGTTGCTAACGGATCTTGAATCAAGACTTTGTTTAAGTTAAATACCTCCAATGTAAATATTTTATCAAATGTAGCTGAAGCTGAAAATACATGTATGCTATGGCACCATAGATTGGGCCATATAGGTGAAAAAGGTCTTAGGACCATTATAAATAGTAATTTGGTTGACGATATTCCTAATTATAATATTGGTAAGAATGAGTTTTGTGAGCACTGTGTGTTTGGAAAACAATCTAGATCTAAATTTCCTAGTGGTACAAAAAAAGCTAAAGGATTATTAGAGATTATTCACTCAGATGTAATGGGCCTTGTGGATATTGACTCTATTGGAAAATCTAGATACTATGTCACATTTATTGATGATGTCTCAAGATATACTTGGATATATTTTATGCATAACAAATCTGATGTGTTTAATAATTTTAAGGAATTTAAGGCTTTGGTTGAGAAACAATCAGATCATAAGATAAAAGTATTGAGATCAGATAATGGTGGTGAGTATTGTTTTAGGGAATTTGATGACTATTGTAAACATGCAGGAATAGTGAGATAGAAAACTACTCCATATAAACCTCAACAAATCAGAGTAGCAGAAAGGATGAACCGAACCTCAATGGAAAAAGCTAGGAGTATGTTAAGTAGTGCTAAGCTAGATCGGTCCCTATGGGCTGAGGCAGTATGTACTTATTGTTATTTAATCAATAGATCCCCTAGTTCATCTATTGAAGATAAAAATCCTTATGAAATGTGGTTAGGAAAGAAGCCTAGTGTTGCACATTTAACGATCTTTGGTTGTGAGGCCTTTGTTCATGTGCCTCAAGAAAAGCGATCTAAATTGGATCCTAAAGCACAAAAATGAATATTCATAGGTTATGGTGAAAATGTAAAAGGGTACAAGCTTTGGAATCCACTAACACGAAAAGTTTCTTTATCTAAAGAGGTAAATTTCAGGGAATTTAGAGCTTATTCAGGAGAAGAACAACCAAAGGAGAAGGATACTTCTCAAATAGTGCATTTTGAGATTGATAATCAAAAGCAACAAGATGCACATGTTGAAGAACAATTGGATGGATTGGAAGAGGAGAGTTCAGAGAGTTCTTCTAAAATAGAGGCTCAAGATGAGCATATTGAGGAACAAGTAGAAACCCCTCTAAGAAGATCTACAAGACAACAAAATCCCGTTGAAAGGTATATCCCACCTAATTTCTATTGTATTTTTGATTTAATGAGTACTAATGATGAACCCAGTTCTTACAGGGAAGATTTGTCTTCAGACGAACACAAGCTTTGGTCACAAGCTATGCATGAGGAAATGGAATCCTTAGAAACTTGTGACACATGGGATCTTGAGAGTTTTCCCAAAGAAAGAAAGGTCATTGGTTGTAAATGGATCTTTAAAAAGAAGATTGGTGCAGATGGTAATCTCGAAAGGTACAAGGCTAGATTAGTAGCCAAGGGCTCCTCCCAAAGAGAGGGAGTTGAATTTAATGAAATCTTCTCTCCCATTGCTAAACTTACTTCTATTAGATTCTTTTTGTCAATTGAACAAATGGATGTGAAAATTGCGTTTTTACATGGGAATCTTGATGAAGAGATTTATATGAAGCAACGTGATGGTTTTTTTGTAAAAGGAAAAGAAGAATTGGTTTGCAGGTTAAAGAGATCTTTATATGGATTGAAATAGTCTCCCAGAATGTGGTACCAAAATTTTGATGCTTTCGCATTGAAAATTGGTTATGTTAGGAGTGAGGAAGATCATTGTGTTTACATAAAAATAATTGATGATCAAATTTTAATTATTATCTTATATGTTGACGACATGTTATTTATAGGTAACAACAAGGTAATGATCAAAGAATTGAAAGCACAACTCTCTAGCATATTTGAGATGAAATATTTAGGGGCTGCAAAATATATCCTTGGTATGGAGATCAAAAGAGATAGAGGTAACAAAAAGATTTGCTTAAGTCAAAGAAATTATGTTGATACTATTTTGAAACGGTTTAACATGTAGGATAGTAAACCAATTAATATTCCTTTACTAGTTGGCATGAAGTTAAGTTTAGACATGAGTCCTAAATCTGATTTTGAATATGAGGAAATTCCTGAAATTCCGTATGCTAGTGCAATTGGTAGTTTAATGTATGCAATGGTCTGTACAAGACCAGATATAGCCCAAACAGTGGGAGTTCTTAGTAGGTTTATGTCTAACCCTGGTAAATAAAATTGGACCTATGTTAAGAGGGCTTTTAGATATTTACAAGGGACTTCTGATTACTATTTAGTTTATCATGGTTCTAATAACATTGATATTATGAATAGATCATTGGACATACAGGGTTTTGTTGATTCAGATTGGGTAGGAGATTTGGATAGTTGGAGGTTGACAAGTGGTTATGTGTATACTTTGTTTGGAGCTGCAGTTAGGTGGATGACTAAGAGGTAGTCCACGGTTGCTTTTTTCACCACAGAAGTAGAGTACATGGCTGCCACACATGCCTCTAAAGAGGCAGTTTGGTTACAAAGACTTGGGAAAGGTATTGGTTTTAATTGCAAGCAAGTTAAGCTTGAATGTGATAGTCAAAGTGCTATTTGTTTAGCCAAAAATCCTATGTATCATGCTCGTACTAAACATGTTATAGATGTTCAGTATCACTTTGTGCGAGAAATGGTTGAAAGTGGAAAAGTATTAATTGAAAAAGTTGACACTTTAATTAATGCTGCAAATTATCTTACGAAGCCAGTTCCTACATATAAGTTCTTGTGGTGCAGGAAGGCCATTGGCCTCGAGTCCTGTACTTGATTTAAAATTATTATTCCTAGTTTAGAATAATTGTAATGTATAATGTCAAGTGGGAGAATGTTGGAAATAGGATGCCATTTAATTTCAATCCTAAAACATTAGTTATTTCATGTATATCGTAAGTTCTTGAAATGTGTTTATCAACACTAGGATTAAGAAGGAATTAATAATTGTTGAAATAATCATGTTAATTGACATTTGTAAGTTATTATAAATGTTAGGAACATGTGGGGACGCCTTGGGATGGGATCCTAAAAAATAGGATCACATGGGCACACACATGGGAGGTGACACTCACCTTAAGTTCAATTAACTGAGTGGTAAATTGAGTATACTTTAGAAATGCATCCTAGGTTCCTACAAAATAGGGATTTTATTTTATGCATGTTGAGTACCTATAAAATAGGGTTTGAAGTTCAGTTGAAGTTCAGTTCAGTTCAATTCAACTCAGTTTAGTTTAGTTTAGTTCAAGTTCAATTATCTTCAGTTAGTTTTAATTGCATGTTATTTGACTTTAGTTAACTTGAAATGCATGGCTAATAACTTGAGTTGCATGACAGATAACAAGAACTACCTTCAGTTAACAAGAGATGACCATTCTTGCATGAATGGTGTTGAGAAATGTTTCAGCTAACAAGAAATATCTTGGACCCACTTTGGGTGCCCAAGTTGGCTTCTTGGAATTAACTCCTTTGCATGCAAAGATATTTTTGAAGGCCTAGTTAAGTGGGGCCCTCTTTTGGGTGCCAAATTTGAGGATAAAGCCTTAAGATATTTACAGGATGAAGACTAAGTTGTGACTTCAGTTTGGTACGCCCAAATGGAAGAGGCAGATGGTTTGACATTGGTTTTCACGGTACAACTCCACTTGCATGAAATAGGTGTACCTTTAAGGGTTAGGGCTTGAGCATTGTTTGTGTAACTCATTTGGAGTTTACAATGTTGGAGAAAGTCTATATATCTCAAATAAGTTGTAGAGAAAGTTTGTAATTTTTATTTGCAGGTTGTGAAGAAGTTTGGTGAAGGCAAAAGAGGCATTCTCAAGCAAAAATTGAAGCTATTGTAATGTACTTCAAGATTGGAATAATAGATCAGTTCTTGGTGGAGATTTTTACTCGAAAGGGTTTTCTCCTTGTTACATGCTTGTGCAATCTTTCTAATACCCTGTCTACTTCTTCTATCAACTTCTGTCTATATTCTACAAACAGTAGAAATGATTAATCAAATAATCACCCACAAAGAATATGTAACAAATGAAATACATATTTAGATCAACAATATTAAAGTTTCACAAGGTATTAAGCTATTAAAACACCTCAATTTTCAGTAGTATGCCCAAATTCCCTAGTTGTAGAGTCCACCATTAAGAAGCATCCAATGGTGTTGCCAATGGCTTCAAAACATGATTCCTCCCAAAAATGGAGAGGAAGATTTGGCAAACGGACCCAAACAAATTTGGTGTTCAACGACTCCGTAAGGGGGTTGAAAGAATGAGACCAAGGTTTGATGGACAAAGAATGAATACCCCACATCCACCCCTTGTCTAGAACACTATTTCGCTCCTTGGGGGAGGCAAAGGTAGCAATAAAGAAACCCCTAGCGCTTGGGTAGAGATCGATCTCCCCATCGACCAATGGCTTCTAGGAGACCAACACCCAGTCATGGAGATCTAGGAGGGAGGGCCATAGGCCATTAAATCTGCAGGCCACGCCCAGTTTCAAATAATATTCCTCATTTTCAATGATCTATGGACCACAAACCACCACAGGGGAGTCCCAAGCATAGGGAAGAGACCAACGAACCTGAGTAGGAGGCTGAGCACCCACCTTAGAAACTTCAAAGAAGGACTTAACCCTTCTTGAAGAACCCCTAGCAAAAGGTGGGACATCCAACCAAGAAGCAGGAATGAAGCCTACAACCTCGCCAACATGCCCAGCCAGGAGCCCATAGGCCACAACAATATCAGACCCCTTAGCGGACATGTCCACAAGAGGCACAAAAGCAGTAGGCAAAGGCCCAAAATGAACCTTCCGGCACGTGCATGTCACCGGGGCAATGTCAGGAGGTATGCCAAAGCCCCCAATAGGAGGCCCCCCGTAGGTCAGACCAGCGTGCGAAACCAGATCTGTGCCCAAGGCATGCTCTCCATCACCAGTTGCAGGGGAAGAGAGCTGTTGGAGTTGTTTGAAGCCGTTGCAGACATTTCAAAAAAAAATTAAAAAAAAATAAAATACACTTTTCTCTAGGGAGTTTTAGATTCTGTTTAGCTGCCCAATATTGTGTAATGTCCCCATCTCAAGCCTGACCTTTTCAATGACCGTTGGCCTATTCCGGAGACCCGTAGGCTAGTCGAAAGGAAAATTAGGGTTTCCTATTTTTAAGGATGTCTTTGCTCGAAGTTGGTGGATTCAATGGCGGATTCTTTCTGGGTTTTCAGAGAGCTTCGCAGTGGTATGTTCATCTCGGCATTCTGAGCATTTTCTGGAATTTACTATTTTTAGCAAATTCTATTTTTGGCAGTTTTTCAGTTGGGTTCAGCATGATTGACTTCCTGCTTCAGTTTGATCAGTTGGCTTGCTCATTTATGGCTTCAGGGCACAACTAGAGAGATAAGTTGAGCTATTTAATTAAAAGTCACGTTTTAATGTTATATTTTAACATTGACCCCCTTGGCCTAGTCTGCTGACTTTATGTTGTTTTGAAAAGTGGTCTTTTTGAGGGTGGCACCTTCATTAATGATTATTTTATAATTTATATTTTACCCAAAGTCAAATCAAGCTATGGAGTGGACGCATTTATTATAGTATTGATTTTATTTAAAAAGTCAATATTGAGCTTGAAGGAAATGGACGCCATCTTTGCAAGAGATTAGGGTTTTTGACTTGAAGAGGAGTTTAGGGTTTCAGGAAGTCAACGAGAAATTATAAAAGGAAGACTTTGATCATCATTTGGTATCTTTTTCTACAGTATTGTTATGCTGCCGGTTTGGCTCTGGAACTGCTTCGGGGAATGAAGGCCTCCTAGCTCGGGCATCGCTTCTTGCTTGCAATACAATGACTAGTGGTGATTTAGTCTAGTTTGTGAGTTTGCTTTGAGATTAGTGCATTGTAATCAGCTTGTAGCTTCCTTGTTTCAGTTTTGCATATTAGAGTTTTTCATGAAATTGCATTATTTGTTACAGCAGATTGTAGTTTTCTTTCATAAATCAAAAAAGACAAAAATATAGCTTCTGGGTATTGTCTTATCCTTTCTGTTGGTAGAGGCCGACCCTATTCCCAAGGTTATAGAATTTTAAGTGAAGGCTGTAATTTTTAAAAGAAAACTGCCTCTTTCAGCTGGGCCGTACTTTTTAGTTGTCTTGGGAATTGTGCATTGAGTGATAGTTGCATTTTAAGTCTGCTTTTGGTTGCTAGCTTGAGCGCCATCATACTAGGAATATTATGCATCAGAGTTCATGCTTTTTGAGTGAGTTATAAGTGAGATATGAGCATATGGGTAATTTCATAGGTTGCTGGTTTTAAACTTAAAGTGCAGATTTGAGAAAATCAGAAGTATTATTTCTATCCTTGTGAGAGTTATTGATTTGGCATCTTGAATCAAGCCAAGGGGAATCCTTAATATGTTGTAATGCTAATCTTTCTAGATTCTATGCTCTTGACAGGCGAATGATTCTCATTTTGTAAACTGACAGTAGTACTGGTAGTGATTATCAAGCTTGTCCAATTCTGATTTGTAATGCTCACTTTCATTTGAAGTTATATTGTAATAGTTACATCTCCGCCCTATGGTAGCTACTTTCCCACTCTGGGTGTTGAGCACTTTCAGCTTTTCAGTATTTTCTTTCAAGCATTGTACTTTGTAACACTCCACCATATGGTCGCCCCTCACTCCATACTGGATTGGGTAGCACATACTTGGTGTCGAGTTCCCTTTCAGCATTTAGTGTAGAAGATCCTCTGACCATATGCTCGCCATCATCGGCGCCATTCTTGGTTAGAGTTCCTGCATAAGCAATTTGTTTCAGATCCTCTGACCAATGCTCACACCTTGCCCACATCGGGATCCTGGTGTACATTCTGGTTAGAGTTGCTTCAACACGTTTTGGTTTATCTTCTAACCTTAATGGGTGCATTGTTTGTAATTTGAATTTGAAAAACGAAAAAAATTGGCTCGGAATATTTCATATTGTTGATTGTCATGTATGTATTAGATGCTTAAACTTAAAACTATTTTATGGTGTTCTACTTTAACTATTATTTTATTTTTATAATAAATAATAGTTTTTTCTGGTACTATGCTTTTCATTTTTCTATTGCTGCAAGTGATATGTTAATTTCAAAATATTTTAAAATTTCAACGGGATGTTTTAGATACTTCTTGGTTTGAAAGAAGAAACATATTATGTATTAAGATTTTTACTTGGTATCAAAGCATGAATAGATTATTGGGTATTTTGGATTGGAGGTTTTGTCACAAGTCTCTAATAATTGTTCACAAAAAAATCTTATTCTCTCTTTTTTATGCGATTTTAATTATTAGAGTATTAATATGATGGATTTATTTATTTGTTTATTTTTTTATGGGAGGCTATTGATGTTAGTTATGAAGAGTTAATATATTGGACCAATGTTTTAGTCAATGCTACATAAACTAAGGAGGAAGCCAAGTAGAATAAATCTTAAGTTGTGTATCAAATTCATATTATCTTAGATAGAAACTTATTTTTAATAATTGTAGGTGAAAATGCAACCAAGGATGCTTTGAAGAATCTATAAGAGGCTTACCAAGGAACCGACCAAGTTAAAGTGGTTAGGTTGCAAACCTTGAAGAGATAATTTTAGAATATGAGAATGTTATAACTAGAAGGTGTAAGTGACTATTGTGTGAGAGTTAAGCATGTGGTTGATTAAATAACCGGTCTTAAAGAAACTATGGACAAAGTGCTATCTATGAAAAAGGTGTTAAAGAATATAATACCAAGATGAAATCATATTTCCACCATAATTGAAGAGAAAAAAGATTTGGCAACCTTGAATATTGATAAACTTGTTAGCTCTCTTATGTCCCATGAAGAGAGACTAAAATACATATTTGAAGAAAGTGGAGAATAATTTTACCTCAAAAATAAATATCTTAAAGAATGAATGTGTTGACACAAGCATCAAAGACAAGGAAACGACCAAAATTAAAAAAATTCAAGAGAAAAGAGAGGAAGAGTAGGTTCAACTACAAGAAGACGAGGCACGTTTGATAAAATAGATACTCAATGTTATTATTGCAACAAGTATATTAAATTTTAAAAGAGAATATAAATTAATAGTTGGAAATGAAGGTGAAAGAGTTAATTATGCTAATGAGAATGTAGAAGATTCCCCAAGCAGCTTATGCTTATCCTATGACAAGGTTGAAAATAGTTCTCAAGATGTGTGTTAAATTTTTACTATCTCAATTAAATTTATAAGGGAATGCCATTACAAAATGGTTTGTTGAGGATTGATGATAACAAAATTCAAAATATGCTTGAAGTATAGGTGGTTTTTAAGAGAGATAATTCTTTTATTTTTATGATACATGTATTTACAGGCATGCAAATTTCATTTTTTCTTTCTTAGGTATTTATAAATGAGAATTCAATCTTTTAATGAGAAAGTTATTGTTATATTTTCTATTTTAGATGATTAAATTGTAAAGGATGAGATAATTAATATAATAATAGTGGTTTGTCTATGTGTTATGATTCTGGGCGTTTCTTCTTATTGTTGGTTGTTGAAGGTTGTTTTCTCACTTATTTATATGGGTTTGACCCTTTGGATTCGTAGCTCTAGTTAAAAACATTTATCATATAATCAAAATAACAAATAATTTTACTTTTGAAATAAATTGTCAATAAACTAGAATGTTAAAAATATTATATAATCATAAAAATATTTCAATTGTAATTTAAAAAAAATCATTTTAGTACAATTATTGTCTTTTTAATTACTCAACTTACTTTTTGACACTTGTCTCTTTGTTGAGACATGCCTATATTGTTGTGGTTATTGGTCATATTTGTGTCTTGTAAGAGCCTAGATTTACACTTCAAGTTCTCAAGTGAGATATATAATTTTTCCTTTACAATCTTGTCACCACTCATTCATTTTTTTTACAACAAAAAAATAAAACTTAACGATTCCCTTCATCCCTTATTTGTTCATATATTATATAATTAAGATATAATATGAATTTTCCTTTATGTATGCTTTAATTATAATGTTAGTCAATATTTAATTTGTATACCTTATTTGAATTTTACTCTTACACTAAAGCTAACTTACATTTGAAAATGAAAAGCTAATTTGAACAATTGAAAACTTGAAACCTAACATAGTAGACTTCAAACTTGCGTATTGAAGTGAAAGTATCAAATGAGATTGCATACAATCACATTTGATTTTGGTGTTGATTTACTTGCAATTATGTTTGATTGGAGTGCAAAATTTTGACTTATTAGGCATATAAATTATAATTTAGATTTTGATCTTTATAGTATAGCAAGGTCATTGAGTGTGTCTATAAAGTTCAAATTAGTCTCACTAATTATTTTTATTATGAAAAGCTAAGCATTTATTATCTGTTATATATATTAAGATTTTTTTAGTATATTTATTAAATATTATATTAGTGTAAATATCGTGAAGATGTGATTAAATTATATTAGAAGTTATTTTATTTAAAGAATTATTATTATTATTTTTGATACGTAATAGAGTATATTTTATTAAAATAGCAAAAAACGTTTATAGTGGTTCGTCATGAGAGATGCCCAGAGCACCAAGTGTGCCAGAATTTCAATCAAATTGCCCCAACCAGACAACGATCACGCAGGGTCACATTTCACAAAAACCAAGAGGGACATGACAAAAAAACCCCAAATATAGTCGAACCAGATATAGCCTAAAAATTTCACCAAACACCCCCCATTACAGCTGAACCATGTAATAGAAAACACAAAAAAAAAACATACAACACCACCTAACCCAGAAATCCATTGGCAACAAAAAATGCACAGAAATCCGACACCATGCATCACCCAAAGGTGTGCTCAAGATTGAAGGCCCTCAGAAGATAGCTTGCCCCCACAACTGCAACTTGCTTGTGCTCCACCAGAGCCATTCCCTTTAGGTCAAGGAGAAAAGGATAACATTTCACCACCTTGCCCGACTTGAAGAAGGTGAGGTAGTCACGAGGACGCGACACACCGGACCCAAAGATGAAAACCGTAAGAACTTCCTCCATGCCAACCAAATGATTTGCAATGAATAGGTGTCACATTCAGGCCTCAACATCATTTTTAGCCATTCTTATCTCCAAAAGAACAACTAGAAACCTTAAGTTTGACCTATCTAGGTCTTATATACATCTTAAGTCCACTTAGGTCCTAGGAGGGAATCTTTCTAGATAGTGTTAGTTGTCACTAGATCTTATCTTATATTTTGGAATTTAATGCTTGTGCCCTAAGTCATTTAATATTGTTGAGGTAGTTGATTCATTGTATAGGATTAAGACACATGCCAAGATCTTGTCTAATCCCATCTCACAATTTTTCGTTTATAAGCAAGGCATCAAATGTACATTAGATATTCAATCTGACAATCTTGCATCCATAATCATAGCATGACATTTCTAACATTTATCTCTTATGAAAGTTATCTTTTGTCTCACAGGTGATCTTGGGGTGTTGAGGAGTTCACCATTAACTCCTACACTTTCAAGGCTTTGTTTGGACTTGTATGGTAATATTTTTTGGTTTAAATTAAAAAAAGGACAATTTTCCTATAATTTAAAATTGTGTGATTAAATCAAATCTAATTTGATCTAAAAATTATACTTAATTTTTGTGGCCAAATTTGGTATTTACATGTACTAAGGTCAAGACCACTTTGTTGTTTTTGGCAAGTGGAAATTGTAATTGCATAATTTATAAAGTTCCAAGATTATATATTATTTGTGGGATCATTGATTAAATGGATTTGGGGAAAAAATTCTTGTGGTTGTGGTCTCATTCCTCTTTATTTATATTTTTCTCTCTTGCTAAACCATGGAGAAATTTTCAGTTCCACTTCTAACACCTTACAACTCTCCTAATAAACATATGAAATAAATAAATAATTAATATTTAAGAGGTTCTAGAGGATAGTTCATGGGGTTTATGATGAATAAAACAATGATGAAATTTGAAGGAATAAGTGGTTGAATAGTTGTGAAGAAGTCATTAGCTATTTATGCTTGTATATCTCTCCTGAGTTGTTTCACATTGAATACTTGGATACATCTATGGCTATATGGAACACATTGCCAAAATTATGTGGTAAAATTGATGAAATCCAAGGAATTTTATTGGAAAATTATCTAATAAGTCTCAATCCATGTAATTTTGATAATATACAAGACTTTTTCACCAAATTCAAGTCACTAAGAACACAATCGAAGGATTGGAAAATTGAAAAATCATATACACAATAGTGTTCTCTCAAATCTAGGATGTGAATGTTTAGTATTTGCGTCTACTTTCTCTACTTCAAAAAATACCTTTGGGAGTGATTTTAAGATGCCTTCTTTTGATAATCTTGCTATATAAATCACTAGGGAATGAGATTAGCTTATTAAAATGGGCACCTTAAAGTCTTTAAAACCACAAGCCTTGATTGTAAAGGATAAAATGGCTTCTAGTGGCAAAGAGAAGAAAAATAACACGCCTAAGAATAACAAAATCCATATTTAATTCCATAGAGGAACATAATAATTCCTCTTCCAAAGGGGAATAATCTAAGATTGAGAAGCCTAATTGTGCACATTGGAAGAAGGTTGAACATGAAAAACATTATTTTTATAAGGAGGACATTAATAAATTGAAATATATTCTTGAGAAGAACATAACCAATTTTCCTTCTAGAATGTCTACTTTGGCTTCTTATCAAAACTTTAAAAAATCAGAAAAATACCAATACCATTGGAACATATAAAAATGAAGGGAAAGCTCTTTGTGATTTTACAGGACATACCATTCACTTGGATACACTTGGATATCTATGGCTATATGGGCAACATTACCAATTTTTTTTAGGAAAACAGATGAAATCCAAGGAATTTTGTTATAAAATGAACTAATAATTCCCAATCCATTTAATTTTGAAAAAATAGTATACTTTGTCACCAAATTCAAGTCATTAATAAATTTTTTGAAGGATTGGAAAATTGAAAAATAATATATACAATTGGTACTAAGTGTTCTCTCAAAGCTAGGACCTAAATATTTAGTGTTTGTGCCTACTTTCTACGAGTCAAAGAATACCTTTGGGAATGAGTTTAATATTTTCCTTCTTTTGATAATTTTATTGTGCAACTCACTAGGGAGTAATATTATCTTATTGAAATGTTAGATCATGAAGGATAATTCTTGTTTTATAGATGGCGAGCGACGGTGATCACCGAAAATTTGAAGAAGGGGGCGAGGCAAGCGAGGATGGGTCGGAAGGTAGTAGGCAGAGGCTCCCCCACTGCCTCTCCATCCACGATGATCAGCCGACAATAGATTTGTCCTGGGAGGCTAACATGGCCATCGAAATGTTGAGCGATATGGCAATCATCTGCTGCATTTCTGGCCCTAAATACAGTCAGGAGTCTATTTGCAGTTGGTTGGCTCACACTTGGTGCTCTATGGAGATCGTGAAATTTCTCCCTAAGGGGTTCTTTGTGGTCATCTTCAAATTGTCATAGGAGAAGGACGCGATCTTGGATGCTGGTCTTTGGAGAATGGATGGCCATCTGATTTATATACAAAAATGGGTGCCGAATTTTGACCCGGTGAAATTCGATCCCTATAACAAACCGGTTTGGGTTCGTTTCTACAATTTTCCATTGGATTATTGGGTGGAGGAGTGTATTGAGAAGCTGGGAAGATCCCTCGAGATGTTGATTAGTGTGGATGAAGAGATTATTGATGGGGAATCCTACTTGTATCTTAGGATTCAGGTTGGTGTAATCTGCAAAATCCCAAGTAGATTGATTCTATGCGTTGATGGTGAGCACGGGGCGATCCCTGTGGAAATTGAAGAGGATAGGTTCTTTTTATTGCAATGCAGAAGTAGATATCATCCCGAAGCCAACTGCAAAATGAAACCGAAAATGAAGAAAGAGTGGAATCCAAAGAAACCGGAGGTCAAGACTTCTTCGAAGGATGCAAGCACGATTGGGATGGAACGTGATTCATCCTTGGCGAATGCGCACCCAGCTACGAGTGATGCCCTGGTGCCTCCCAAGGTGGTTGTTAACTTGAATTGAACCCTTGTGGTGATTTCAACAAATGAGGAAAAAGCGACTGGACTCATCTTGGGTGAGGTTGGTGCTGTGGCTGGACAAATAGCCCCCACGGGCGAATTCCTCTATGGGAACTTGGTGGAGCCTAGGGAGCTGGATTCTGATGCGGATGCCTCAGATGAGGACACAATGGATGTCACTGAGGATAGGACAATTTGGAAATATGAAGCATGCCTCATGGGTAAGTTAAAAAAAGGTAGAGGCAAAAAGTCGTTGAAACTTAAACGGGTGGAGATGGCGAAAGAATTAGGGTCACCAAGCATAAAAAAGGTTTTTGATTCCAAGGGAGCCAGGGGCTCCCTTAGGAAGCCATGAAGCCAACAAGCAAGGTTGTCAAGGGCCTAACAACCCTTGACATGTGATGCTTAACTAAGCATCAGTTTGCTTCCTAGTAAGACTTTGTCATCATTTGAAACCAATCTGTCTTAAGCTTCATGGCAATTTAAAAGATTGGTTGCTTCAGTAAATTGGTAGCAAGGCATTGTATCCAGCATACGGGAAGTGTATTTTATGCACCCTTCTTTGGAGAAAGTGCTTACAGGCCATTTCTAGTTGGAGTCCAAAGGCGAAATCAACTTGGTGGTGGGGTGAGATTTATTGCAAGATTTTATTTGGTTCTTTCCTAAGAGCTTCTAGTTTTGGGATTGGGTTCCTCTAGCTGGCCTTCTCCGTGGACTAGTTGATACATCTATAGATTCTTATTATTCAATGTAGTAGGCGTGGATGTGAAATCCTCCAAACTACCCTTCGGGTTATTTTAATTTTTCTTAGATAACACCTGTGCCCCATACTTTGCATTCTCCAGCCCATTTTATAAAGAGCTTTGTCTGAATGTTGCCACATGTCCGCTATGTTAGAGTAAAGGTTTTAACTTAATTATGTTAATTAAGTTACCTTTATTCCCTTCTTAAGATTTCACTTTAGTTTGCATTATGTGACATTTAATAATTATATTAATTATTAAATGTTTTCCTATTAGGGTTTCTTTTAGGTTTTTCCTATTAGGGTTTCTTTTAGGGTTTGCATGATCTCCTTCTTAAGGATTGATCCATTTTATATTCATTAATTCCTTTTTGTTCTGATAAGTTTTTTTCTCCATTTTTCAGAGCTTCAAACCCTTGTTTGTTTTCTCCATCCATTCTCTTCCTTGTGACAAGTATCCATTTGCATGCAGGTGTTCTTGGAGTCTAAAGTTGGTTTTGACAACTCCTACACGCTAGGCACTCTCCATAGGGATTTCTTCCTTCACTTTTCTAATGGCTCTCGCCATGCTTCCACGTGTTAGAAATTCACATATTTGAAGGATGCTTCCCTTTGCTTTTCAATCGGGTCCATCCACGTGCCACGTAGCATCTATCTACATACATTTTTTGGCGGACCCCACAAATAGTGCCGTTAGTAGAGGATACCTCCACATATCTTCACCACACAAGATTTCATCACAATGGGGGAGGAATGAACCATGAGCTCTGACTTGTCACCACCTATCTCTTTTGGGACTTCATCAAGAAGAAATAAAGAGCAAGCAGCGAGCCTTGCCAAGATTGCCATGTTTTCTAACTGCCTTCGTGGATTAGCAACACATGTCAGAACTATGTTCTGCTGGGACCACTACCAACATTTATAGGGGATGTGTCTAGTTTCTAAACAACCACGTTCCATGCTCATAATATTTTTTGTTGCAATGGCCAAAGGAAATCATTGCTCTGGATATCTTTTCTCATGATTCAAAATCTTTTCTCTTATCATCCCGCCAGGCAGTGGGATTTTTTATCTATAAATACTACTTCTTTCGAAGAAGTTCATAACTGGCAAGAAAATTTGTGGAAAGATACTAGGCCTCTTGTATTGTTTTAGCTTATTGTATAAGATTCACAGATCATGCCATTTTTTGGCCTTTCTGTTTCTTGACTATTTGATAAAGCTTTATATTGTGCCATTATTGTATTGAGTAATTTGTTCGCAGACTTTTATAATTTCAATATAAGCTTGCTGATTCAAACCATGTCTTTGAATCTTCTTTTCAATAAATGTATGGAAGTTATTTTATGTCATTGAGTAAATTATTCAGGTTTCCATTTTAATTTCTATTATTCTGGGACATAGCAGATTGTTGAATGACCCTTAAATCATATCTAACAGATAGGTTTATCATGCCCATATCTACTTCCTGGAGCATCACCTTAGATTAGATTTCATTTTACATTTGTTTCCTTCTACCCTTTTCAACCCCCCAATTACAGAAGAAGCCGAATTCTTTAAAAATACAGAGGTCACTCAGTTTAGTGCAATAGGTCCCCCCTTTAACTGAGTTTCCCATAAGGCTATTACCTTGTCAAATTTTGGCATCAACCGTTTCTTTTTTCTGGCACGTCCGGTGGGAAAGATTTAATGTACTTAAATGTAAAGTGGGTGTATGAGCCATTGAACTGTTACTATATCCCAAACAACGAATAACCCTGGTTTTTTAGTGACGCTACTAGGAATAGTACAAGCCGAAACCCATATAGTGAACGTTTTACCCCCTCCGCTAGTCATGTTTCCAATTGGTAACATAAATTATGTGCTGTGGGATGCCAAAAGCCCCCTTATAGCACCAGTAACACCTGCCATTTGGGCCCCTATCTGGGTCTTTGATTTAAAAGATATACCTAAATTTATCGGGGATGGCTCAAGAACACCATCATAAAATTTGAAAGATGTGGCAGACATGTGTTTGGTGCACGAAGTTATTGACCAAAATATAGTGCTAAGGTTACTAGCAACCTCTTTCAGGGGCAAGGCGCTAGACTGGTACCGCACTCTGCAAGCTAACACTATCGATACCTAAGATCGGATCATAGATCCTTTCTATGAAATATTTTCAAATGATGGAGATCAATATTCACTCTACCATCAGTTGGTGACCATAATACGGGCTCCTCATGAAGCCATGACTGACTTCAATGCCCAGTTTCACACAATTTGGCAGAGAATTCAAGCTACTATCCAGTTGCCGACTGAGTTGGCATTCATGTTCTACCTAAAATCCATCAATGCCGACATCTTTATGATGATCCAGTCTCTTGGCGAAACCACTTTACCGAATGCGTACAACATCGCGGTCAAAGCAAAGAACAACGTGATCGACATTAGAAATTTTTTGCCTTAACTTGTTATGTCGATATTTCTAGATGTATCAGTTCCCGCCTAGGAAATAACATCTACCAGTGCACCTGCTCCTCCCCAATCTATGTATACATATCCGAGCGCACCACAAAAGGTTACTTCCATGTCTAATTCTTCAAAAGAAGAAATGAGTGACATAACAATTTTTTTATGAAACCTATCAATTAAAGTAACTACCATCAAGCGCAACTAGGCAGTGCCTTTGAGACCAACCTACCAAAATTATCAAGGCGGAAGACCCTCCTACCATCATAACCAATATTAAGGAGGCACATGCACAAGTCCGTAGGCCCAAACAACTAATTAAATAGTGCCAGTATCTACTCCGCTGGGAGTTTTTCAGCCAAGTACGAGCCAAGAGCTGACAACGGGACATAACCTCACCGAAGATATAAATCCTTGGTGCTTCCCCTGCAACGATGCACACATGCCCCAAAATTGTTTGCATGAGAATTTACAACATAAGGTGGAAGAACAACACAACGAAGGTATAGTGTGAAGTTCAACAGGTTATACATATGACTCTCCACAAATGAAAAATGTGGTACTTACGACTTAAAATGCAAGAAATGTCCTTGGAAATATAAAATTACATAGCTCCCGACCACACCCTCTTCTCATGGATGGAAGGAGAAGAGGTGGTATTCACATATGAGGCATTCACATCAGAGACCCCAAAAGTGTAGTTCAATTACAACACTCGTTTAAAGAGGAGATTCATGGGCGAACCGGTCACTCCGCAACCTAGAAGCATCCTCGACCAATTCCTCGGTACTTCCACAATTGCCCTGCAACCATAGTTGCGTAAGGAAATTGTTATATCCAGGGCTAAAGAACAAAATCCTTCAAATCCGTTGCCATTCAATGTGGTGGAAAAATTGAAAAAATATTCTGATAACGTATCCCTTTGGGATGTCTTAGTTATTTCAGAGCAGAAGTCATTTCTGCAGAAGGCCCTCCGAGAAGATGCGCTAATTGAATCAACAAGTAAATCGATCAAAGAAAAGGCCATTGGCCCATCACCTCCAACCAAAGTTCCCACAAATAGCGTAGAGGAAACCTCTACTGAAGTTAAAGAGAATCCGAAACCCAAGCCCTTTTTTCCTAACTCTTATTGTGGGAAAGAAATTATTGCATAATGCTATGATTGAATTTGGCACTAGCACCATAGTAATGTCCAAGCAAATAGCTGAAGCCTTAGGAATTAGCTATGAACCTTTAAAAAGGGGGGTTATGCAGCTTGATGGGAAAAAAGTAAATTTTTTAGGTGTCATAAAAGACCTCCCTTGACCTTATTCTCCTACCCTAGCATGACAGTTTTGTAAGATATTGTGATCATAGATGTTCCTCCCATGTTCGACCTCTGCCTATCCCAAGAATTCACTTCAAAAATAGGTGGGTATCTTTCTTTGGACTGGTTGCACCTATTCCTAAGGACCAAGCATAGAGCTAAAATGAACATAGTATATGAATATTTACATTAAGAACATGTTGCTGATGAAGCCATGATCAAATTTGAGGCTCCTCATACCTCTTTCACTAAAGAAGAAACATATGGTACTGAGCTACTTGAGGATGTGAAGATAACTAGAGACCAAACTGATCAAGAAGAGGTCCTCCTGAGTGAATATATAGACATTGATCCTTTCAATAACTATCATGCTACCGGATTGGGAACCTATGTCATCTATGATGTGGATCAAGAGATCCCAAAGGTTGTAAAGGACCCCTTGATCGATCAAGCCTCAGAGTTGTGGACATTGTACTTTGATGGTGCAAGGTGTAAGGTTGGTTTGGGTGCCGAGATATGTTTGAAATCTCCAACCAATGAAGAGATTCTCAAATATTTCCGCTTCCAATTTTCTTGTTCGAACAATGAAGCTGAATATGAAGGCCTTGTGAAAGTTCTAAGCCTTGTAGAGTGGATGGGTGTCAAACAAATAATGGTGTTCGAAGACGCAAAATTAATAATTAATCAAGTCTGAAACATCTCTATGACAAAGAATGCCCACATGCAATCTTATAGACACAGGGTCTGGGACCTGATTGAAAGATTCAAAGCTTTCAATATTTAGGTGGTGCTTAGGGAGCATAATTCAACTGTAGATCACATGGTGACAATAGGATCTCAATTCAATCCTATCTCCAACTTGATTAAGAATATACACTCGGTGCAAGTGATTGTCTGACCCTACATTTTGGATAATGATCAGAGCTGGAAAGTGTTCAAAAGTGATGAACACATCACCTCATTCATCCAACAATTGAGAGATTTTTTTGATCAGCTTTAGCAAAAAAATGAAGAAGCATATGAAGGGAAAATCATTCAATATAGATCTAACAAGCTTCCAAAGGGCCTAGTTACTTTTGAAAATCTGTTCAACTATGATGATGCGAGGAATGACAAGAGGAAGTTTTTAGTAGACAAAAGCTACTATGCATACCTTGACGTTGGAGGATATCCCACATCATGATAAGGAAAGGCTCATCAACTTATGTGAGAAGTATGAAGGAGTAGTGGCCTGGTCATATGATGACCTTAAGGGATACAATATCGACATCATCCAACATACAATAGAGCTGAAGGAAGATGCGAAACCAGTTCACCAAAAACAAAGGCTAGTAAATCTGAAGATTGAAGCCTTAATGGCGTAAGAGTTGACAAAGCTAATTCAATCCCAAATCGTCTTCTTGATCAAACACATCACATGGGTATCTAACTTGGTTCCAGTCCAAAAGAAGAATGAAGATATCCACCTATGTGTTGATTTTTGGGAGCTAAACAAAGCATCCCTAAAGGACCATTACCTGTTGCCTTCTATGGAGTCAATCTTGTAAACAGTGGTAGGATCAAAAATGTTTTCTTTGATGGATGGATTTTTATGTTACAACCAGATCCAGGTCAAAGAAGAGGACCGACATAAGACAATTTTCACTACCAAGTGGGGAATGTTTTCATATTCAAATATTCCTTTTAGCCTTTCAAATTCCAGAGCTACATTCCAATGAGCAATGGATATTGCTTTTAGAGAACTAATCAACAAGACTATCTTAATCTACATGGATGATCTGATGGTGTTCTCTAAATCAAAAGATGACCATTTTGATCATTTGGAGATGGTTTTTAAAAAATGCCAAGAGTTCAGGGTGTCCCTGAACCCAAAAAAATGTGTTTTCAGAGTACCTCAAGGCAAATTATTGGGGCATGTAGTGTCCAAGGATGGTATTGCGGTGTGTAAATCAAGAGCAGTCATAGAAAATCTTGAAAGAATTCCATAGTATCCTAGTAGGTGGGAACTTCTCCATAAAGACAATCACCATTAAAATTATGAGCATAGGGTATTTTGGCCCATGTTGTTCAACGAATCATATGCTTTGGTAAAAAATTTAAGGAATTCCAATTCTTTGTAGGGAGAAGAAAAAATTCAATCATGCCGCTCTACCCAACAGTAGAAGACGAGCCTTTTGTGCAATGAGGGCTAGATTTCATTGTAATGATTAACCTTGCATTGAGTGTTGACCACAAGTGGATTATCATAGCCAGGAACTATTTCACCCGGTGGATCGAGGCTATTCCCTTGAAGAATTCAAGCGAAAAGTGTAAATTTCCTTGAGGAAATAATTACAAGGTTTGACCCGCCTAAGACTATCATCTCTAACAATGCAAAAGCTTTCCCAGGGACAAAGGTATGTCAATTTTCATTTGAATACAAAATATTCCTGAAGACCTCTTCCAATTATTACCCGCAGGGAAATGGAATGGCTGAGTGGACTAATAAAAACTTAGTCTGACTCATCAAAAGGATCGGGTCAAAACATTAGAAGGAATGGCATTGGAGTCTTCGGGAAACACTCGGGGTAGACCGCATAACCCCTAAGCAGGTTTTGAAGACTTCACCTTATGAATTAGTCTATAGGAATGATGCACTATTGCCCATTTCTATAGAAATTCTAACGTTGCTATTACTCAAATATTTAGAAATAGAGCAAAACGAAGCTATGGAGATGCGCCTAGCAAAACTGATGGAAGTTTAGGGAAAAAGGGTAAAATATCTAACGACCATGTTCAACCGTTAGTGGGTGGTTAAAAAATGGTTTGATAAGAAGACCTCTGACCAAGGTATTAAATGTGGAGACTTAGTGCTTAAGTTCAACGAAAGGGCTGCAAAGCTTGGTCAATAGGGAAAATTTGATAGCCTGTGGGAAGGACCTTTCTGCATTATTAAGTGTAAGCAACACAACACTTTTGAACTCAAAAACATGGAAAATGAAGCACTAGGGATTCTCGTTGACATAATCCACCTTAAATTATTTAATAAAAGCTTACTAATGGTTCTACCCATGTAAAATATGTACTTGATATATAGTTTTCTTTTTCGTTCTTCTGTTCGACCGATCTTGCCAACAACCCATTAGAAAATGAAAGCAATCTATATGCAGAGAATTGAAATTTCAAGTCAACTTAAGAGAAATGAAAGCAACCCATATGTGAAATTGACAAGATATTCAAAAAGCAGAGAAAAATGAACTCATAGTGAAGAATTGTAGAATCAAAGGAGACAAGAGTTTTAAAATATAAGCTGTATATTCATTTATGGTATTATATACTTCAAATATTACACATTCAAAATGGTTCTAGGGCCATACTTTCAAAAGTATATCTATATAATATGTAGTTTATATATACTATAAAGGCCTTTTTCTTGGCATATTTACAAAAGTAGAGAAAATAATTGATTATTCAAGTAGAAGCACAAGTGTTATCAAAAAAATCAACTGGAATAACTTCATCAATGCGAGCAACAACAATAGGGTCACAAGTAGTGGCATCATTAAAAACATCAACAATGAGTGGTAGAGGGAACACAAGGTTCTTGAAGTCTGTGTACCAATCGATATCGTAGAAAAGCACCACGTTGTAGACACGCAGTAGGAAATGGAAAGCACAAGTAACTTTCTGACGATGCACTTCATGTGTCTGAACATGAAAGCCGCTCAAGAAGGGAACCTGTGGTAGCAAGAGATCCTCTTCAATATGCTTATGAAGGTCGCTTGCTACAGGGAGGCCCAGACCATATACGACATTTATCACAGCTTCTCTGAGGCTGCCAAGATACCTCTTTGGAAATATTTGAAGTGTCAAGCGTACGATCATATCCTTCGATACTTGTATTTAAAGAAGGGAATCAAAAAAGTGAGAGCATATGTCTGTGTTCACCCTAAATTTATCTTCATATTCAATGCAATCCCTTCCCATAACTTACTTAATGGCTATGATAACCAGTGGATGCTTATTCTTAGTCATGCACTTGAGGCACTTGTTAGAAATCTCTCCCATAAATGCTGTCTAGGACTTGTTGCAAAATAGCCTAATGGGAGTATTCATGGTACTAGACTCTACACAACTGCCTATGTCTAGCTCTATGCAAATGCTAATTCTAGCCAATTGCCTCTAGTACTAATTTGTTCAAATTGCTAAGTGTGAATTCGCTGTTGCTAAAAGGTCTATTTATAGAAATGTTTAAGGTACCTGCATGCCATAAGAATGATTCTAATCGAGTGTTAACTCAAAAATTCCACCAAGGGCCAACTCAAAATTCCCACCTAGTTGTGTCTGTAGGTATGAATTGGTGCGTGCAAGATTAAGGAGCGGTAATTAATTAGCGCAAGTTGGTGGAAGTCCTAAGCGATCGTCTATACAACTAGATGATGAGGTGTCACACTACAAGAATTTTCCATTCTCCAAGGTGGAACTCAAATCTTTTCGATTACTCATTGTGCTTGGCTTAATTATTCCTTTCAGGATATTAATTGCCAAAGCATGCAAAAGGTTTATATGCTTTCAATCGCCAACTCAATTTCCTAAGAAAATTGCACTGAAGGACATGATTACTGATGTCATTATGAATTCTTATCCTTTTAAAAAGGTAAGTAATTCATTTTGCATGGGGAAGAAAGTTGGCGGTACATGATGAATTTAATGCACAAAGGCAACTATTGTCTACTGCTTTAAGGAAAAAAATCAAAGAAAAAAGCTAAGTGTTGCATACAAAGGCTAAACGGTGCTGAAATTTTCTTGAGTACACAAAAGAAATTTGAGTACAAAATTGTAGAAGAAGGTAGAAGAAATTGACGTAGCTAGGTTTGGAGAAATAATTGATGCACTGCGCTTGAGTGAGTCAAATCCAAACAAAGACAAGGATCCATCAAAAATTGCGTTCAGTACAAGCTTAGTGTTGGTGATTTTTGTTTGGGTTCCATTCATCCAATCTTGGGGTGTTTCAAAGAAAAGTAAGTTTGCAAAGTAGCTAAGTGCATTGAAATAGCTACAAGAGATTCACTGCTTGGGTGTGGGTTGAACCCAAAATGAAAGGCAATAATTCTTCTGGATTTGTGTTCATTCGAGAGCCTTGCACAGTGTTTTAGGTTCCATTCATACCAGACTAGTGTGCTTTCTGAGGAGAAGCTTGCAAAGAATGGAAGCAACCCAAAGTTATCAAATAGAAAAAGGTGAAGAAACAAAAAGTTTATTTGACACCATACATGAAGTGACAACTACCTATTACTTTGAAGACATCTCTTATGCTTCACCTGTGATAGCAGAGAAGTTGGAGTAGGTAAATACAAAGGTCGTAGAAAATAAAAAAAACCCACAAAGACCAAAGCCAAATAAAGGAAATATGGGATAACATTCACGATCCCATCCTCAAAAAGAACCCTAAGACTCTTAGGGAAGCAACCTACGAGAGGATGAAGAAAAATAGCGACCCAAATTATTTAGTGCAGAAGAAATGGTTCAACGAGCTTCCATAGTATATGGTCTTGTTTGTGCACTATTGCTCGGAGCTAGTCGACAAGGCAATTACTCATTTCAACCCTGATACCAAAACCATCGAGGGCCAGGAGATGAGAGTTAATATCTACATAGAAGCTATCTATAAAATGCTGTGCATTCCTAAATGAAGCTTCAATGTAGACAAGATGGATCCATTCAATCCAACAAAGGGGAAGAAAATATGGAAAACCAGAGATCTTGCTCTGGATTTTTTAAACAAAGAAACCAAAAATCCAAAGGAAGATCATAAAAAGCCACCACAGATTCTCACAATGCACAAATATTTCCTCGTAGACCTACATGATGCCTTCTCCATGATGGCCTTTGTTTGTGGCGTAGATACCGACATGTATGATCACGAGTTTCAATTAGGCTTAGGGTTCAAATTGCACAAGCAACATTCCCTTTTCTGGTATGAATTTGCAGAATTCATTGTCGAGGAGATGTTGAGCCAGATAAGGGAATAAAAAACACAGTAGAGGTTTAGGTTTCCTTCTTTCCTCGACCATGTGTTTTTGCATCAAAACCTTGAATTCTTCAAAAAACATGCGAGGTTGGCTATATTTGATGAAAATCAACGGAGAAAGCCAGCTTGTGTATGGACTCCTCTCCTCTCCTCAACTTATGATTATTATACATTTTTCATATTATTTATTGACTCTAATTCTACAATATTTGAGTGAGGATGGTAGTATTTACCAGCCCAACTCAGACTAGATAGAGTATATGTAGAATTTCACTCTGAAATGTGACTGGTTTCTCGATGAAGATTTCACATTCATTCAAATGCGTGACTTTATCAGGGAACCATTTGGGATTTTGGCATGTCTCACAAATTGGGTGCTGGCCCTCGAAATGTTTCGACAAGTGTCAATTATTGATTTCACCTTTTGTGGAGGACCAACCAAGAAGAGAGGATTTTTCACCTGCTCACTAAGCTTTAAAACGGTGATTATGGCCAAGAAGCAGTCGCATAAGCTGCTAGAGGCGAAGCTAGCTCATTTGGGGCTTGTATGGATTTGTGACAAATGGAATTACAACCCTGAAAATGACTTACCAAATGAACATGTCAGGGTAACGCACAACCGCCAACCCTACTGGGAAAAGCGATGAAATCCACTAAAGGATTCAAATGACCTATTGGTGGACCTAGTTCATATTCCAATCAAGGATATTAGGCCTCCATGGCTCAGGTTCTACTTTTAGTCTGCAAAATATAATGAGAAGCATCAAATCAAGGCTATTCTTCACAAAAATTTGATAAGGTATTTCAACTAGAGTGAGGAAAAGATTATGACAAGAAATCCAATGCCTGGATGCCCCTTATGAGAGTGTAGAGACGAATGAAAGGTTCGTTAAATTATGGAACGATGAGCATCTTGATTCTGATGCAAGTGATGATGAAGATAGTGACCCGAAGGAAGTTGAGAAAAATATAGATGAAGAGAATGAAAAGGCGAAGGTGGCTCTGACGCAACAAGATGAGAAGGTGATGAAGCAACCTATCAAGGTTTCTTCAAATGTGCAGGTGAATATATCATGTGCAAGGGATTCACTGACTCACACTTGGACCGCAAAAAGAACCAGAACAACCCAACAACAATAGTCAAAGGCTATAAATGTGGAAGACACGCCACTTGTCAAATGACAATGCATAGAAGAAGCTTCTAGAGAGGGTTCGTAGGAGCCTGCGGCAAGCCAAGAGCCCGCAATAAGCCAGGGATCGCAATCATCTACGCCGCATGTATTTATTGTTCCCTCTTCTTTTGCTTCATAATAGTTAGTTCCTCCTGCTTCCTCTTGGTGCCCATCACGCCGACAATTCCTTTTTTTATTCTGCTACAATGTTCGCGGGATGCTTCTCACAATTCTGCTTCTCACAATTCTCCTAGGTGAGACCATTTGCCTTTACCCCTTCATGGACCTTTCCACCTTTTTCCTCGGCCCAATCTGCATTCGCTATCATTTCACATTTTTCCTTCGCGTCCATCATTTATACCCCTCTTGCTACTACTGTGTTGACCCCAAACTAGTCTACCCAGTAGATGGAATCCACCATGAATCCCTTGAATCCTCCTGTTGGTTCACAAACTGGGCTTTGGCATATTCCTCCTTTCTCCCTGCAAACATTCAATCTTCCGAGGAAGAAATCAATTAGACCACTACCCTCTCATTCACTTTTTCCCTTCATCGTGGTGCACCTTTTGCAGGTGGACTCATCTAGTTGTTGACATAATTTTTGTCAGAGGGTGATGAAAAAAATAGGCACAGGCTATCAAGGTCCAGAAGCAAAAGGCTAAGGATGCTAAAAAGCCAATAGATCCAAAGGTGCAGACTATTTTCAATGAGGCTCAACACTTGCTGCATTTTGCAACCATGTACCCGACCATCATCAAATTTCAAGGAGAGATGCAACCCAATGATTACAACGTATATGACATGGGGCTCGATCTGAGCATAGCCTGACTACAGGACAAAGTTGAGCTCATGGAGGAGACGCATTGGGTGGTGACCACTGACTTTCTCAAGTCCGGTCACTAGTTGAAGAAGAGAGAAGAAGAGATGAGAATTATTAAGGAGAGAATTGAGGTCCTACTGGCAAAGGAAAAAGCAAGGGATGCAAAATTTGTGTGCTTATCACAACAAGTAGAGACAAAGCAGGCTAAACTACGGGAGGAACTTGTAAAGTTCCAATCCTATGACCCCAACCTATTCGTCGAGTTATAGCGAAAAAAACAAGAATATCAGGACCAGTTGGTCTAGGTAGAGCAAGAGATACAATGAAAAAATGAGGAGTTTGTTAATCAACATGCTCAACTAGAACAATAGATGCAACAGAAGGACATGAAATTTGAGGCCCGAAAAACTCAACAGGAGAATGAAGTCCGGGAAATGAAGTCTTCTCTCGAGAGGGAAGTAGCAAACAAAGAACAAGCCAAAGCAAACTGGCTCACAAAATCAAGAGCCCTATAGGGGAAAATCTCCACAACGAAAAAAATAAAAATATCCTCAACAAACCAAAGGATTGTGGAGCTAATGCATAATATTAGATTGAGGGATGCAAAAGTTATAGCATTTTGAAGAGCCCTCCCAAACTCCTGCTGCCCAGTTGGATCTCCTTCTATTGCCACAACAATTGTATATCTCATACTAGGATAAGGTCAAGGCATTCTTCCTAACTTTTTAGCCCACACTCAAATTTATGGTAGAAGCATCAAATTTGAGTAGGGAGATTTGTGGAATAATTGAGTAGTTCCCTTAGTTCATTGCAAATAGAGTTCCAAAGGCTGAGAGGTTGCTCAATAAATTGTACATCGTGCCAAATGAAGATCTGGTAGGTGTAGGGATCGAGGACCGTAGGTCAGCTGCCACGACAACAAAGGAGTTCATCCGGTGCCACACAATAATTCTCCATGCTCGCAATTTCTCTGCCACATTGGGCTAAACTATGAGTAGCATGTGAGCAAAGTTTTCCCAACTCACTTTGATGGGCTTGCCTTTCTCGTTTCTTTCAGATGATATAGTGGCCTCTGCGGAGCACAATGCATCAAAAATTAAGGAGAAGTAGTAGGATACATCCATCTTCCAAGGATTCAGTTAACTGCATATAGCTAAGGATATTAAGGGTGTTACCCATCCAATTACATGGTTGGTCTTTCAACTCAAATTCGGGTCCAAAATATCAATGAAGTTGCCTTTCAAAGAGGTGATTGATTTGCACAAGGTGTAGGAGAATCTGTGTGCAATATCAACATCATCCGAAGATGACTGGCTGCCTCTGCAGATCACTTTATCCAAGCTCTAAATTTTGTGGCTTGATGGACATGACTTTAGTTTGCAGAACCAAAAAAAATTGGGTTCTCCGTTTCACAGGTGAAACGACCCTGGTAGTCACCAAAGGCTATGGATATGAAATCCTCCGAGCTACCCTTCGGGTAATTTTTTATTTTTCTTACCTAATGCATGCACCCCATACTTTTCATTCTCTGACCCTTTTTATAAAGAGCTTTGTCTGACCATTGCCTCATGTTCGCAGGCGCTCTCCATAGGGATTTCTTGCTTCGCTCTTCTAACGGCTCCCACCATGCTTCCACGTGTCAGCAATTCACATATTTGAAGGATGCTTCCCTTCACTTGTTCATCTGGCGTCCATGTGCCACATAACATCTATTTGCGTACACTTTTTGGTGGACCCCATAGATAACACAGTTAGTAGAGGATACCTCCATGTGTCTTCACCATGCAAGATTTCATCACAAGGGGGGAGGAATGAACCACGGGCTCTGTCCTATCACCACACGTGTCTTTTGGGACTTCATCAAGAACAAGTAAGGAGCAAGCAACAAGCCTCGCCAAGATTTACACGTGTTCTAACTTCCTTTGTAGATTAGCAACACATGTCAGCACTATCTTCTCCTAGGACCACTGCCATCATTCACAAGGGATGCGTCTAGTTTCTAAACTACCACATTCCATGCTCAAAATATTTTCTGTTGCAACGACCAAAGGAAATCATTGCTCTGGATATCTTCGCTCATGATTCATAATCTTTTCTATTATTGTCCCGCTAGGCGGTGAGATTTTTTATCTATAAATACTACTTTTTCTCTCGAAGGAGGAGTTCATAACTGACAAAAAAATTTGTGGAAAGACACCAGGCCTCTTGTATTGTTTTAGCTTATTGTATAATATTCACAGACTGTGCCATTGTTTGGCCTTTTTGTTTCTTGACTATTTGATAAAGATTTATACTTTGCCATTATTGTATTGAGTAATTTGTTCACAGAATTCTATAATTTCAATATAAGCTTGCTGATTCAGACCATGTCCTTGTATCTTCTTTTCAGTAAATGTATGGAAGTTATTTTATGTCATTGAGTAAATTATTCACGTTTCCATTTTAATTTTTGTTATTCTGGGACATAGCAGATTGCTGAATGACCCTTAAATCATATCTAATAGATAGGTTTATCATGCTCATATCTACTTCTTGTCACATTGCCTTAGATTATATTTCATTTTACATTTGTTTCCTTCTATGCTTTTCAACCCCCCAATTACAAAAAAAGCCAACTTCTTTAAAAATCTGGAGGTCACTCAGTTTAGCACAATAGGTCCCCCCTTTAACTGAGTTTACCATAAGGCCGTTACCTTGTCAATTTTTGGCATCAACAGTAGGAATTTAATTTTCTTGGAGATACAACTACTTGGGATGAGTACTTGATAGACATTGGAAGTTTATTTTGTGAGTCCTATCTTTTAGACTTGGAGGACACTATTGAGGATATTAATATTCTCATTGATGTTAGATCTTATGGAGTTGCATCACCTTCTTCAGATATTTTGGGGGAACCTTTAGAACCTCTTGTTATTTTCCACATGATCATGTGTCATAACTTGACATTAGATTTGAGACTTTTGAGAAATATTTGGAGTAACTTTCATATTTGGATCTCTCTCTACATTCATATCTACTAGAACATATTCTACATCTATTTTTTGAGAATCTACTATTGAAACATATTCTACATTGAGGGGATGGATATAATTTTTCTCTTCTTCTCTCTTATTGGGGGATTTTTTTGTCACATGGGGTTTTTTCCTTTTTATATTTTGAGAGAATTTTTCATTTTCTCTATTTTAGGGAGATTTTTTTCCATTGAGTTTTCTCCTTCTCTCTATTTACAAGAGATTAACTTGTACATGGGTACGCAAAATGGAATGGTAGTTTATACCAATCATTATATCTTTTCATCATTGCATATTTATATGATTTCTCATTCTCCCTAAGTTGCACTTAAGGGGGGTGTTGGTGTGAACAAGAATATTAACTGAATTTACTTCTAGGTCTGATTTATACTAGTATAGCTAAGTCTACTTAGGGTACACATATTATACTTATCACTTTGTGTATCATATCATAAGATCAAGAATTTTTTTCATAATATTATTTTATCCTATGTCTCACCTTGGCCTATATAACCAAGGGCCTCTCATACATTACTTGTATTGTAAATGATCATTCTATTTGAATTATTTGATAGGAATATAATTTATTCTTGTCATATTGATCTTCTAATTTCACTGTATTTTCCATTAGGTCTCTAGATATTGGGTGGCTATCTCCATAGCCGAATCTTATATTTATTTCTTTTCATCCTAAAAAATCATAATTCTTGTGTGCCAATTTTGGCTTATTACATGATTCAAAAATTTGAATATTTTGACACATTTTATCTTGTTTAATAGCATATTTACCATTATGATTAAAAATATCATTTAATTAGGTATTCAAATTACAAAAAACCCTAGATAAAAAACATGTCTAGGCCAAAATTTCACCCACTTGGGTGATTGTTTCATTATAATTGTTTAATAAAGGTGAAATTTTTTCTGTATCACTTTGGAACACCTTTTAGGTACCTTAATCAATCGAATTTGTTGATGATCACAATTCTTAGGATCTCACTCTAAAAAAAATTCTTACTCCAAACTTGAAAACAACCTCTAGAGGCTTCAAGAAACACTCTAGTCTAAACTTGGGAACATCGTGGTTAGTACAACTACTTTGGCTAGAATTAGATTTTTCCTAATTTTATGGAAATGACTTCATTAGTTGGCTTATTTATTTTACTAATACTTTACCTTACATGGTATCCTTATGTACCATGAGGTCTCCATTGCCTCTTTTTATCTAGAGCACAATGCTATACAATGATACCAATATATCAAGAAGAATAATAGTGTCACACCTACTTGAGATGAGTTTTCTAAAGGCATCTCACTCGTTTTGGCCCTGATTCTTATGAAAATTCATTGGGCCATTGTATAAATTGTTCCAAATAAGATCTATTTGTGAGCACCAAAATTAGTTTTAATTTCTAGCCAATTGGTTTGTAGGACTTGATGATGCCATTTTTTTTTTATTATAACCGATTCATTGGTGGATTGAAAGATGACATTTGGGATGAAGTGAAACTTTTTAGTCCATAAGAAATATGGATACCATTTGGTTGGCCAAATTGGTTGGAGAAAAATGTGTTGCTCAATGTCGTACTTATAAAAATCCATTATTTAGAAATCCACTACCTTCTTTTCCTCCATTAACTCCCACCTCTTGTGCGACACCCATCAAGCACTTAAGTAATGTTGAGATGAGAGCTAATTATGATAAGGGGTTATGCTAATTTTTTTGTGGAAAATATTTTTTAAATCTCAAATTTTTGGAACAAAGCTTATATATTGGATGTGGAAGCAACACATCCCCTTTTTAATGAATTTGGGAAAATATAGGATAAACCAATCATGGAAGGTGATATTGTACATGAATCTCATGAGGAACCATCCATTACTATTTCCATGTATACCTTGGTTGGAATCACCATACCTAGACAATATAAGGTTAAGGGTACTTCAAAAATAATCCTTGATTATCCTTATGAACTCTAACAATACCCATAATTTACTATACATGTAGATTGCAAAATAATTAGATTATTATGCATCATTTCTCTAGTTTTGAGGTAACAATTGCTAATGGTAAACATTCCAATGTAAAGGGAAATACTAAGAAGTCTTTCTATTAGAGATTAAAATTTACAATTTGATATATTTATCTTTTTGGATAAGACCTCCAAGTTACCTAGAATGATGCTATAGGTAGTCTACATGTCATATATATGGTATTATTTGTGCAACACTATCAAGAAAAAATGTGGTGCTAGAATTTTGTCATACAATTGACATACAACTATATTTTTGCCTATATTTGTTGGTAATATGGAAAGCTAAATTTTTAGTAGTTGATGCTTAATTTTTAGGAATATATTTTTAATTTCTAGTAGTTAGTTATTCTAATTGATTTTTTTTAACAAAAAAGGTGGAGATCACTTATAATAAAATTAATATTATAAAAATGTACAATATGCAAAAGTTTGTGAAGATGGCTATCCAAGCCAAAAGCAAAAAAACCTAAACAACTAGATATAAGAGTATTCTATATAAACCACGATACAAAAATAACATCAACCACAATCAACTACTACCATGACTGTTGGGTGAATGATCATTTGGAAGATGGTTTTATACACAATGAAAATAAGCAATAAATTTAGTTAGTGAAAAATAGCCGCTTGTTTTAATAGAAGTATAAAATTAGTAAATTTTTCTTCTTCTTTCATTTAAAATTATTTAAAATGCCTTAGTATATGGCTACAAGTTAAGTGTTGCAAGTATGAATGAGTGTGGCGGTGTGGTCATTAATGTTGTCATTGATGTCAACAAAGTTCATGTTATTTCAGTGATAGGAATCAAGTGATTATAGGTGGTACATGTATATTTGAGATACTGTAGAGATGTTGTGAGTACATGGAGCTATCTTTATGGTGTTGCATGTTTGTTGATATGAAGTGCTTTTGAGAAAATTACTAAACAGTAAAGATAGAGTTGTGTGTGTGTTTTCAATGTGCTCTGGTAATGTGCTTTGCATTTATTCTATGTTGATCCTATGTTTGTGTGGATCTGTAGTGTTGTTTATGAGCATATTTTGTTCATCTATCCTGAGTTATAGCTTCTGGGTTGATGAAGAGTGAAAGTTGTGTTCACCGGTTTGTGAATTGGTTTGGCAGAGTTGGTTGTGTATGGATTGGGAGAAATGTTTCTACTCTGTAGTCCTATGATGTTTTATCTCAGATCTTGTGGATCTAGAAGAAGGTTAATAATGGTGTTATCTATGTTATGTAAAAAGTGTTAGTGGTTTGGTGCTCTGAAAGACTTTTTCCAAAGCTACTATATGTGTCTGCACGGTCCAGTTGGACTATTGGAAAGTGTTCTGTGTATGGAAGTTTTTACAGCTGTTGTAGATGTTTCAAAAGGCATCTAAGAGGTATTCTAGTGTATGGTGAAGTGTGTTATGTGGTCCACATGTTTTCATCTTTTTGTGCATGCGTGCACTTCAAAGTTCATTTGTGTTTTCATTAGGTTTGGCTGACTTGGTGTCTACACATTACAAAAAGGATAAGTATCAATTAAGGAAGTGTGTGACTGATCCAAGATGTTGTTTTGGGTCTTGGTTAATTATGTATTTGGTCCACTCTCATTCTTATCCACCACAAGAATGTTGAGTTTCTGACCTAATTTGAATTTGTAAAATAAAGAATGTGTAACCGACCTTGGAGAGAGTTTCTAAGATCAAAGATGGTATAAATACAAGTCAATATGTTGTGAATTAAGAGAGAGGTAAGAACACAAGTATGAAACAAGTGTGTAAGTGAATCAAGGAAAACATTATTTAATCTGTTTGACTCCTGAAAGCAATGAGATGATGGTGTTTGCAATTCTTTGATCAAGGATGCGAATGTGTGGAACTTATTGTGGTGGATTTTCTGTTATCTATCTTTATTTGTAGGCAGTGAGCCTCCCTTCTAGACAGTGAGGCTTGTATCTGAATAATGAGTCCTATCTTGGGAAGTGAGCCCTTTGGTAGTGAGCCTTTGTATCCGGTTTTGCATTAGTATTATATTGTGAATTAATCCTCACCATGGTTTTTCCCTTATTAAGTTTTCCACATAAATCTGGTGTCTCTTGTGTTGATATTGATTTCTGTTATTTTGACTTCATGCTCATACTTAATAACAAATTAAAGTGGATGTAGAGTTAATAATTGTTTAAGATATGTGAATGAGATTGGTGAAAATTGATTCACCCCTCCTCTTAGCTGTCTTGTGCATTTGAATAATTAGTATCAGAGCTTTGGTTCCTCGGAGAAGAACTTAAATGCTTGAGGAAGATTTGATGGCGCACAAGTTGTCAATCCCTGTGTTTGATGGAGTTGACTATAGTGAGTGGAAAGTGTAAATGAGAGGTTACTTGATCTCCCTTGGTTTCAATACTTGGAAAGTTGTTGAGACTAAATATGTTGAATCGACAAGTGGTCCTTCTTTAGTAGATGATATTTCTCCCTATTAGGAACTACTTATGAAGTATGGGAAAAGTTGAAAGATATATATGAATGAAATGATAGAGTCAAATTATCAGAGAAGCTAACAACAAAGCGCATATATGAGAACTTGAAAATGGAAGAAGGTGAAGACATTACAAGCTACTTTTAGAGGGTTTGTATTGCAGAAAATGAAGTGACAAGGTATCAACTATTGAGGGAGTGTATGATCCAAATAAATTCACTAAAGAACATCTATTTGGGACCTTGACAACATTTTAAATGAGGAAGTTTGGAACAGAAAAGGAGAAAACATAAACAACCTTCAAATCCACTAAGACAAAAGATGATCTAGATAGTGAAGGTTCAGAGGAATTGGAAGAAAACTTGACAAGGAAATTGAAGAAGGGACCGGTAAGTACAAAGGTATGTTACCTTTTAAATGTTTTAGTTTTGGAAATATTGGTCACTATGCTTCAAGATGTCCAAATAGAGCCATACACAAAAAGAACAGAGATAATAAAGACAAAAAAGATAGAAAGTTCAAGAAATTGTATTATGTTAGAGAAGATGCTAGAATTTTTGATGATGAGTCTGAATTTGAAGATGATAAGGATGAATGCTTGTTTCTTTCCTTGGAGAATAAATCTATGTCTACTAACCCTGGAAGATGTGCAAGGGAATGTGGTCGGAAGAACAAGAAGGATGAGATGGAAGGTACTCTGGTTACTACCTTTCATGCTAGAAAATATGAAGATTATTGGGTAATTGATAGTGGATATTTAAATCATATAATCAAAGACAAAAGTAGGTTCACTAAACTTGAAAAGTATGATGGAGGATTAGTCATGTTTGGAGATGATTCTGGTGCTAAGATTGTTGGAAAATGAATAATTAGTTTTGATAGAAAACATAGTACTGATGATGTCTATTATGTTAAGGGCTTAAGGAATAATCTCTTGAGTGTTGGAAAAATGTGTAGCAAAGGATTTAAGCTTGTGTTTTAGGATAATATCTATGAGATTAGAAAAGGATCTGGAACTGTGGTAGCTGCAGGAAAAAAACACATGGAAACATCTATCAACTTAAGACTGGTGATGGTCAGTGTTTTGTATCTCAAGTTAATGAAAGTTGGCTATGGTACCCCTATGTTAAAGAGTTGCTGAAGAAGTTTGGATGGATGATTCCAAACTGGTATGTACCCCTATGGTGACTGGATGCAAACTGAGTAAGGATGATGATTCTCCTAAAATTGATCAGAGCATGTACAAATCTATGATTGGTGGACTGTTATATCTTATTACCACTAGATCAAATATCATGCATGTAGTATGTTTGGCTGCCATATTTCAAGAAGAACCTAAAGAAACACATGTTACAACTATGAAGAGGATATTCAAATATCTAAAGGGAACTCCAAATTATAGATTATGGTATCCTAAGGATGCTAATTTCATCTTGAATGCCTACATTGATGTAGATTGGGCCAGTTGAATGGATTTTCAGAAGAGTACAAGTGGTGGTGCATTCTTTCTTGGAGGAAGATTGGTTTCATGGCTAAGAAATAAATGGGATTCAATTTATTTATCCACTGCAGAGGCTGAGTATATTTCAGCAACATCTTGTTGTACACATGTACTTGGGATGAAGAAAACATTGAAGGATATAGGTGTGATGTGTGATGAGCCTATCCCTATCTTCTGTGATAATACAAGTGTAATAAATATTTCAAATAATCTGGTAATACATTCAAGAGCAAAGAATATATCTATTAGATATCATTTCTTAAGGGAGAAGGTGTTGGAGAATGAAGTTAGGCTTGAATATGTGCCTACAAAGGATTAGATTGTAGATATATTTAGTAAGGCTCTTCCTAAGGATAATTTTGAGTATCTTAGGGAGAAGTTGGGGGTTAATACCCCTCCTTTGAACTTGGTGCACATGGAGGTGCATCAGTATAATGGATCTACAGATTCATCATTTGTCTGGATTGATGCTTGGAGTCTACTCCTCAGGGGGAGTAGATAGTATCATTGTTGCAGTACATGAGATATGGGTGAACTCCTAAGGGGGAGTGATCAAGCTTTTATATGTCTAAAGAATCATGTAAAATTTTTTCTTTGCAATTGATGTCAAAGGGGGAGAGAGAATCATGTGAGAAATCCTATCTTGCAAGGAGAAGAGAGTGCAGAAATTTTGTGTAGGTTGTCTAATCTGAAAAGAAGAAGAAGAAACAAAAGAGTGTGTATGCTGTCTTTGGTGATTTTTCACATCATTTGTTTCCATCAATAACAAAGGGGGAGATTTTTGCAAGTATGAATGAGTATGGTGGTGTTTTCATTGATGTAGACACAGTTCGGGTTGTTGCAGTGACACGAATCAAGTGGTACATGTATAGTTGAGATACTTTAGAGATGTTGTGAGTACATGGAGCTATCTTTATGGTGTTGCAGGTGTGCTAATATGATGCGCTTTTGAGAAAATCAATAAACAGTAAAGACAAAGTTGTGTGTGTGTTCTGAATGTGCTCTGGTAATGTGATTTGCATTTCTTCTATGTTGATCCTATGCTTGTGTAGATATCTAGTGTTTTTAATGGGAATCTTTAGTTGATATATCCTGAGTTAAAGCTTCTAGGTTGATGAAGAGTGAAATTTGTGTTCACCGATTTGTGAACTAGTTTGATAGAGTTGGTTTTCTATGGATTGGGAGAAATGTTTTTGCTCTGTAGTCCTCTAATGGTTTGTCTCAGATCTTGTAGATCTGGAAGAAGGTTAATAATGGTGTTATCTATGTTCTAGAAAAAGTGTTAGTGGTTTGGTGCTCCGAAAGACTTGTTCCAGAGCTACTATATGTGTTTGCATGATCCGGTTGGACTATTGGAAAGTGTTATGTGTATGGAAGTTGTTGTAGTTTCTGTGGATGTTTCATAAAGCATCTAAGAGGTGTTCTTGTGTATGGTGAAGCGTGTTATGTGGTCCACATGTTTTCATCTTGTTGTGGATGTACACACTTCAAAGTTCATTGGTGTTTTCAAGGTTTGGAGGACCTGGTGTCTACATGTTACACGAAGGATAAGTATCAATTAAGGAAGCATGTGATTGATCCAAGATGTTGTTTTGGGTCTTAGTTAAGTATGTGTTTTTTCCACTTTCATTCTTATCCACCACGACAATGATGAGTTGTCGACCTAATTTAAATTTGAAAAATAAAGAATGTGTAGCCGACCTTGGAGAGAGTTTCTAATATCGAAGATGGTATAAATACAAGTCAAGATGTTGTGAATTAAGAGAGAGGTAAGAAGACAAGTGCGAAAGTGAATCAAGGCAGTTTTATATTAATGTGTTTGACTCCTGAAAGCAATGAGCTGATGGTGTCTACAATTCTTTTATCAAGGCTGCGAATGTGTGGAATATGTTGTGGAGGATTTTTTGTTATCTATCTTTATCTATAGGCAGTGAGCCTCCCTTCTGGATAGTGAGTCCCTATCTGTAGGTAGTGATCCTTGTATCTAGATAGTGAGTCCTATCTTGGGAATTGAGCCCTCTGGCAGTGAGCCTTTGTATCCGGTTTTGCATTATTGTTATATTGTGAGTTAATCCTCACTGTGGTTTTCCCTTTATTGAGTTTTCCACATAAATTTGGTGTCTCTTGTGTTGATATTGGTTTCTATTATCTGCATTTCATGCTCATACTTAATAATAGATTAAAGTGGATGTGGAGTTAATAATTGTTTAAGATTTGTGAATGAGATTGGTGACAACTGATTCACCCCCTCTCTCAGTTGTCTTGTGCATTTCAACATTAAGTGCTTCAATTTCTATTTTTTGGGAATACATCAACACACTTTTATCTATTGGGTAGTTTTATACTTACTTGACTTGCCCAATATTGTTGATTATCATGTATATATTAGATGCCTAAGCTTAAAATAGTTCAGGGTGTTCTACTTTAGCTATTTATTTTAGGCTGCAGGAATCAGAATTGGGTAGCCGCCCCCCTATAAACTGTAGTGCACTTGGTAAACATTTTTCATGTGATCGGTGACGCTAGCGTGACACAACCTTCGATACCATGGGGATGGTGGGGAGGCTAGACCTCATGACCTCTTTTTCACAACAAGATTCTTTAGCCAATCAAGCTAGGACCACCGCCCCAACTTTAGCTATTATTTTATTTTTACAATAAAAAAATATTTAGTTTTTAGTAAAATGTTTTTCAAATTTCTATTGTTGCAAGTGATATGTTAATTTACAAATATTTTCAAAGTTTATTGGGATGTTTTAATTAATTTTTGTCTTGAAAGAACAAATGCACAATGTTTTAAAATATTTTCTTGGTATCAAAGCATTTGAATAGATTTTTGGGTGTTTTGGATTGAAGGTGTTTGTTATATATCTCTAATAATTGATAATGAAAAACTATAATTCTCTTTTTATTTTATAATTTAGTGGATGCATTTTGATTATTGGAGTATCAATATGATAATTTTTTTTATGGGTGGTTGTTGAAGTTAGTTATGAAGATCCAATTGATTGGCCAATATTTCAGTCAATAATAGATAAGCTAAGAAGGAAGCCAACTAGAATAACTCCTAATTTGTGTATCACATTCATACTAATTTATATAGACACGTATTTTTAATAATTGTAGGTGCAATGCCAACCAAGGATTCTTGAAAATTTTTATAAGAGGATTACCAAAGAATTGACCAAGTTTAAGTGGTTATGCTATAAACCTTGAAGAGAGAATTTGAAAATATGAGAATGTAAGAAGATAAATTTGTAGGTGATTATTGTGAGAGAGTTAAGGATGTGTTTAATAACATAAATACTCAGAAAAATAGTGGACAAAGAGATAGTTGTGAAGAAGGTGTTAAAGAATCTAATATTGCCATAGTTGAAGGGAAAATATTTGGAAATTTTAGATTTTAATCAACTTGTTAGTTCTCTTATTCCCTATGAAGAGAGACTAAAAGATATATTTGAAGAAAGTGGAGATTTTTTTAATCTCAAAATTAAGGTCTCAAAGAATGAATGCGTTGACACAAGAAACCAAGGACAACACAAAGAAAAAAATTAGAAATTTAAAGATAACAAAGTGAAATAGGAGGTTCAAATGCAAGAAGAAGAGGTAGAGTGATAAAATAAATTCTCAATGCTATTATGCAACAAATATAAGATTTTAAAAAAAATGTAAAATAATAGTTGCAAATGAAGGCGAAAGAGTAAATTTTGCTAAGGATAATGAAGAAGCTTCTCGGAAACTTATGCTTATGATATGAAAAAGGTAAAAATAGTCATAAAGCTATGTGTTACTTAAATTCTTATTTTTTTCAATAAAATACCAATAAAAATAAGCTATTTTCTACAACACATTATTTAGTTTCAAGGAAAAAATCAAGTTTGGTGATAACAATTTTTGGAAGTTGAAGCAAAATGAGTTATGGAGGTAAATGTACAAAATAATGTTAGAAACATATTAATGATATTTATAATGTGGCAAATTTAAAACAAAAAATTTCAAATTTTGGATAACAATGTAAGAAGAATTATAAGGTTGATTTTTATGATAAATTATGTATAATTTATAATAAGAATTAGAGAAATAGATTTGTTACAATTATTCAATGTCTAACAATATTATTTTTTATTAAAGTTTAAAGGTTATAATAACAATCTCACTAATGTTACATTTGAAGACAATATTTGGTTTGGCATATAAGACATGGTCATTTAAATTGTAAAAGTTTAAAGTTATAAATATCATTAGTTAGAGTAATCATGCATTAGCTAATAATTAATTAATATTTAATTGATTATTAGCTTAATTCATTTCATGCACTTAAGTTAAACTTAGGAGTGCTTTTTTTTGTTAGCTAAAGTGAGCTATTATTAGATCATTCTATCTCATCACACAGGATGTTGACACTTGTAATGATCTAATCCCTTTATCATTTAGGGTTGCTCCTATAAAGCACTCATCCTCATTGTATTATCACGTATGGAGATCTCCTTAAAGATTCTTGAGGTTCATTCTATAAATTTTTCTAGTTGAGGATATACCAGTTTATTGTTTGTAGCTCTCTTGCCTAGAAGGTGTTTTTGTTTGTTGTTTGATCTTGCATGTTGTGTTTATTCAAAATTATAACATAGTTTATGTTTTTTTCAAAATTTGAAGAGGACAAAGAATTTTGTGAAGGATGTTCTAAATACAAACTTGAAAGATAAAATATTTCAAAAAGGAAACACATAGAGTGATCATTATCCATTTTAATTGCATAACTTTGACATTTATGGCCCAATGCAAACAAGAAGTTAGGGAAACTCATCATATTTACTTTCATTTTTTTATGATTACTCAAATATTGGGTTTATTAAAAAAAGATTAGTCATTTGTTACATTTAGAGGTTTAAAGCCCATGTAGAGAATGAAAATATATGTCAAATACATTTCTTAAGGATTGAATGTGGAGATGAATTTTATTTCAAAACTTTTAAAAATTACTTTAATATTAATGGAATTAAGAGAAAACTCAAAACTACCTATAAGCCTCAACAAAATGTGATAGCTAAAAGGAAAAACCACATCATTATTGAAATGCCAAGGAGCATGTTACAAACAAAGGTACCAAACCAAGTTTTTGGGTTGATTTAGTTACTATAATAGTATATATTTTTTTTATCAAATTCCCACTAATACACTTGACAAGATGATTTCAAATGAAGCATGACATGAAAATAAGCCTAATGTCGAAGATTTTAAGGTTTTTGGATGTCTATCAGGTATGTTCATGTAGATTATAAGAAAAGAAAGAAATTAAATCCAGAGTAAGTCTCATATTTTTTTGGGTATAATGAATATATAAAAGCTTACAGAATTTATAGTCCTCTCACTAAAAAATATATTGTGTCAATAAATATAAATTTTTGATGAAGGAGGAGTTTATGGTAATAAAAATACTACTAATGAGTCTAAAAATGTTGATATTGTTGGTTAGTGACTCACTAGTGTTTTAATTGTTTCAACCAAGTTTGTCAAATAACCCCTCATCTAGCTCTACAACTAGAAGGGTAAGATAATTATTTCATCTTTACTCCAATCCTAATGTTGGATAATTTTTTTTTAAAAACATTACAAAAGAATCGAAGCACATGTAGCTAATGAATAAGTTTAAGAGGTGAGGTGATAAATTACGCTTAATTTCACAAGTAGATTTTGAATTACCATGGTTTTGAAATATATCTACTCATAATTTTGGGTGTAAGAAATAGAATAAGTTTTGAGAAACAAGGTGAAACTACTACAACAAATTCTTCTACAAGTGTATGCAAATTTGAAATATTTTTCTTTAAATTATGATGGCCATAATATTATTATGTGATTGTATTAAATAAAAAACAAGAAATAAATAAAGAAACCATATCAACACAAGATTTTTGTGGAGAAACCCTTTGAACAAAAAAAAATACCACATGAGAAAGAGAAAAAATATGTATTAATCTTCAAGAATTCGATACTTATAACTCACTAACACTCTCATCAATTTTACATCACAAGTGTACCTATAAAATAATCTCATCGAAAATCATTATTTTATACCCTTAATATATGTATAGAGAGAGGAGAAAACCATAAAAGGTTTAGAAAAATAATGTCCATATCAAAACCATGACATCATATAAAAATTCCATGCCCATCCTAGAGAGCACCTTTGATGAATAGAAAGTGCATTAATGAATTCACATGAACATCAAATGGATGCAATCAAGTGGCCCCTAGAATAGTAACTGTAACTATATAAAGACATCTTCAATATCATAAACCTTTATGAATGATATATTCCCAAGTAAAACTCCAAAAATAGAGTGAACAACTCATATAAGCCCCATTTATAATAAAACTCTATTACTAAATCATAACACCTAGAATTAGAAAAATATAATAAATGAGTCCAAAGTCAACTGTAACCACTATCATGATCCACCTTCCTCATGCATATGAAAACTAATTCCAAGATTCTTGGAGAATCTAAATTACAATTTTAAATTTTAAATTATTCTAGGCATCTAAGGACACTTTTCAAAAGTGTTGGAGGTACATGAATTATACAAAGGAGTACAAGGTAAATGACACCTTAATCACAATCTTCTTCAAATTTACATTATGCATTAGAGATACATCCATGATAGGAATGCTAAATACAATTGAGTAAAAGAACCAAGGTCCATGGCCTTCTTGTACTAAGAGAACTTATTTGTGGTTATTGGCCTTGTAAAAAAATTTGTAACATTATCGAGAGTGTCAACCTTGTCTAACAAGACCTTGCCATTCTCAACCATTTTTCACATAAAGTGATAATAAACACCAACATTCTTAGAACAAGCATAATGCATGGGATTATTGGCCAAACAAATATCACTCTAATTATCACATTTAATTCTAACAATCTTGTAATCAAAACTGGTATAATCCTCTTGTGATTATTGGGTTGGCCAAAAATAAGGAAAAGTGGTTCTAAAATACACTAGGGGAATGGAGACCAAAGTGGAAATGATTGTAAGGTAGGAATTTTAGAGTATGTTGCTCTTTAACTCACACTAGTTTGATTCCATCTACACATCCCTGGAGAATAGAATGGTTCTATAGTTGAACCATTCATAATCATGTGTTAAATCCATGGTTGTAGAGTTGACCTAAGAAATTTCAAATTTAAATTTAAATGTTGGGCCTAGGTTGACTCCCTCCAAAAAGTTATTATATGTTGACATGATTGAGGAATTATTTAACTTGTATGTAAGGGTGTCGTATTATTTATGGAAAAACCAAATTCATTTTTGCACATTTGAACATACTTTTGGGAGATATTATCCACATTGCATCATCATATAGAGAATATCAAAATATCAATAGTATATCATTACCTTACATCGACATTCTAGCCATTAGTGAATATTTGTTTATTGCCTTTGATATTTTTCATAAAACTATTAAATTGGTAATAGGGGTTTGAATAAAAGAGAACAACCATATTCTAGAAAAATCCTAAATGGTGTCAATTGGCACCTCCCCGTTTTAGATGCAAGTTGTAAAGATCAAGACGAATAGGTTTCTAAAATGCTAACGAATTTGTGACATTTAATATAAAGAGTCTTTATATCAAAAAATGAGTTAAATATTGGTGCTTTAATTTATTACAATTCAAACATTATTTTAGTTATATAGTCAATTCCAACTCATTATTTCTAGAGTTAATTGATTTCCTTGTTAGATTCATTTACTAAACTTATTTAAAATATTTGTACTTTCTTTTTCAACTATTTACAAAATCCTCTCTTCTACAAAGATAACTTGAAACATCTGGTTTGATTAATTCTAATATCTTATTGGATAAAATTAATTAAATATTAATTTTTACTCTTTAACCTTAAAATTACAATGAACCTTTTAACTCATAACAAATTATTTAAAAATTACTTTACAAAATCAAAATTAAGTTTTTTAAGAATAAACTTTGGAAACAGTCCCCAAGTTTACTTGACATTATGTAAGATTCCAATTCTAGGAAAAGATCAACTTCAATGGAAAGTCACTAAGTTTAGTTCTTGAAATTATATAAAAAGAGGTTGATAATTGGTGAACTTAATTGAAATAAAATAAATATAATTTTTTTAGATGTTCATTTAAAAAATATATAACCATTAATTCTTTACACTAAAGAAGAGGGTCAATGAATGGCGAATCCAATCTTAATAGTAAATTTAATATAAATGAGTATCTAATTTTTCTAACCAAGAAGACACATATTTCTGTTAGCTAATTAAAAAACAATAAAAAAAATTTGTCTAAATTCTTTTAGACCACAAACAAGGGACAAGTGTGTGTCCAAGTGGACAATCCATGGTCTAAGAAATTGACCAATATGAATAAATAAGTTTTTCTATATATACCCAACTTTATTGATTCTTTCTTTGTTATGTGGCATTACATTTTATAGCTCTAGATTGAGAAGACATAGCTTCCAAAGGAGCGGGAAGAAGCCAGTGGCCAACAAGTCCATTCTAAAGGAACAAAAGATCTCCAAGGCAAAGAAAAAGCTGTCCTTAGAGGGAAAGTCATATGTAAGTTTAAGGTTGGGGTTCAAATAAGGTTATGGTTAGGGTTAAGATTAGTGTTACGTTTTAGATTATAGGTAGATTAACCTATAAAATAATATTTGCTTTCCTTTTCTAAGTCTATTATTACAATGTCAAATTGATCAAGAAAATCAATCGTTAAATGTATTGTTAATTAATTTTTTTATTAGAATAAACTTAAAATAGAATAATTATATATTTTAAAATAACGTTCAATAATATTATATTAAATATTATTATAATATTATATTAATTTATTATATTTAACTATATTATATAATTATATGTTCAATGATAAATTTTCTTAAATATTAGTCTTATTTGAATAGAGATATTAATTGTTTGTTGGATTGTATTTTATCCAAGAACGAAAACTAATTTACTTTTTAAAAATTCCCTTTTTAAAATATGATTTTTTTCACGTGTTTATTGAGTCTTAAATCTTGATTTCTTCTAGAAAAATAAATTCCATCCACAAATTTTTTTTTGGTATTAATAAAATGTTAGTTGAAAAATAAACAGAGAGAGTTGGTTAGTGGTTAGCAAGTAAATAACAATACTATGCTAAGTAAGAAAATCATAAGTAGTAATAAAGATAGTCTAACATAAAAAATGGGATAAAATTTTAACCTTATTTTTTATTATTATGGTCTTTGTGGCAGAAAAAAAAATTCCTTAGAAAATACCTTGGGAAATTGCGAATAAAATGTTTATGCTAGGATCCCTGAAAATTGGCCTTGAAAATTTGTGAATAAAAAGTTATGCTCAAGACTCTGAAAATCCACCCTTATAATATTTCTATTAATGAATCAGACATATTTTTATTAGTTAATTGAAAAACAATATTAAAATAGCTTTAGGAAAATTTACCGCCAACAATTCCACGCGGGAAAATTCACCGCCATGACAAATTCGCCTCATGCGGTGAATTTTCCTCCTATATATACCTAGTTCTATTGATGCTTTCTTTGTTATGTGGCATTGCATTTTATAACTCTAGATTGAGAAGACATGACTTCCAAAGCAGCTGGGAAGAAGCTAGTGGCCAACCAATCCATTCCAATGGAGCAGAAGATCTCCAGGGCAGAGAAAAAACTGCCCTCAGTGGAAAGCAAAAAGAAGGAAAGAAAGAAGAAGAAAGAGACATACAACAGTTACATATATAAGGTTCTGAAGCAGGTCCACCCAGAGGTGGGTATTTCCAGCAAAGCCATGGGAATCATGAATTGTTTTGTCAATGATATCTTTGACAAACTAGCCAGTGAAGCCACCAAACTCACCACTTTCAGCAAAAGGACCACAATCACTTCTAGGGAGATCCAAACATCTACAAAACTCTTGCTTCCTGGAGAGCTTGCAAAGCATGCGGTTTCTGAGGGCTGCAAGGCTGTTACCAAATTTACCACTGAATAATTCAGTGTTTCTTTATTAAGGGTGTCAAAGTTTTGGTGTTAAAGGTCTTTCTATTAAGGGTGTCTAGATTTTTCTGTTAAAGGTCTTTCTATTAAGGGTGTCTAGATTTTTCTGTTAAAGGTTTCTCTATTAAGAGTGTCAAGGTTTTGCTTATTGGTGAATAAAATTCCATCTGACAATGGTGGTGATGCATAGATTGAAATGGGTAGTTATATATTGAAATGGGTGATCATATTAATGTTATGTTTTTATAAATAAGTGTTCAGATTATATTTTTTTAGTGATAAAATAATATTTTGTTTCCATTGCTAAAACAGTGACAGAAAAGGGAGGACATCCGGATCATTCGACTTTTCCCATATAATGTTTTCAAAGTTACATGTTTATCAAAACTAAATTTTTATGTTCTTTAGTATTAAATCTAGTTTTAATTGATGTCAAATGTCTAAATATATTGGTGATGCTTTGATCAATCTGAACATACAACATTTTTGGAATCAATGCGTTTTGAAAGCTGTATCTTTCATATGATCTGGATTTTTACTGTAAATTTTATTTCGCCATTGTTGGAATCAGTGTGTTTTCAAAGCTGAATATTTTATATCATTTGATTTTTAATGGGAATTTAATTTGGCCATTGATGAAATTACCATATTGTATGATTTGGTTTTTAAATAAGAATTTTTCTCTGTTGATGGAATCACTGTAGTGACAGCTAAATCTTTCAAAGGATTTGTGTTTTGAATGTAAATTTTATTTGAATCACCGAGTTTTGAATGCTAAATCTTTCACATGATTTCATTTTGAATGGAGTTTTATTTGGGCATTAACCGTTGTGAGCTTCTGGTAAGCTGAAATGGCATCTATAGCAAAATAAAGAGACTATTTAGAATACATGTTTATTTGGAATTTGAGAATACATCTTCCATATTGCGTATATGTGTGTATACATGTTTGTTAGCAGGATGATGACTCAGTAGCTGCAGCAATAAGGACACGCACAGATTATAAGTTTTTCTCTGTATATGAAGGTTTTTAACACTAACTCATCATTTTTAATTTCAACCAGGTGTATTGGTACCATAGTCATGGGTGAAATGGTTTTCAGATTAACTAATTAATGTTACTAATCATTACAGGTTATTGGATTCAACAATCAAAAGATTAGGGAAAAGAATTGTTAAATTTTGTATGGATTCATTAAGAGTTGAATCTAGGATATCTCATGTGCTCTTAGGTTGTCCCACCGTTGAGCTACTGATCATTTTGGTGACTGGTGTGGTTCATTTTCCAACACTCTACTTTGAGTCAGACTGTAGGTGCTCAGGGATTAGAGCTTGGCTTAGCTCCGCAGACCACAAAAACATGATGATATTGCTGCATGTAATTCATCTCCAATGCAATAAGGAATCAAGCCTGTAGAATAGGGTAGAATCATGGGAAGAGGCATGAATCAATAGTATCAACTATTCAATACATAAAACTCAGGCCCTAAGACTAGTTCAACAATGAAGCGCAAATGAACATAGAAACATAAACAATAAAACAATATTACCAATAATTCATATGTCATGATTGATTCACTTTCATTGCTCTTCTCTATTTCATTTTGTATGCTTGCTTGCCCTCATATATGTAGTATGAAAGAATAAGCTTAGTGATAGTGACAACAAAATATTGAAGATAGTAATTGTACAGTTTAGCTAGAATCATTAGCTCATTAGTTCATTAGCCCATTAAGGTTTGAAATGAAAGTGATAGGTCTCTTTTATAGAAAACCAAATTTGAATGAAGGGTTAGGATTGAAAGATGAAGAATGATGTTGATGAATAAATGAGATTGCTTTAAGAAGCAAGGAAATAGGGTTAGGGAAAAATTAGGGTTCAGTTAAAAATGGACGATGGAGATTAAAAGGTAATAAAACCTTATCAAGGGTGGAGGTTGATTGAGATGTGAAGAGATAAGAATGGCATAAAAAAAGAGGTTGCTATCTATTGACTTGAGGAAAAATGGTTACATCTTTATTAACATTAATTTCAAAAGTAATATATATGATTTCATTTTTTTTTCAAAATAAAGATAATTTATTATTTTATTGATGCAATAATAAAACCTACTTCTAAAAATAGATCTTTCACTACAAATATTAATTCTTAAATAAAAATAAAACAACTCTTAAGTAAATAGAAAAGATCTTCAAATAAAAAAAAGTTATCAAGGTAAATAAATTAATCTTTATCCCATTCTTATTTAAACATAAAGTTAGCCTTCACCAAAACATGAAATTAAATTTGCTGAGTTTTTATTAATACATACTCACATTTAACGCTTTCAACACAATTTTTTAATTGAAACAATTATTCAATTATAGAAGAAGAGAGAAAGTTGACTTTTGATTAAAATAATTGTTTAATTAAAAGTAGAGGAAAATGAAAAATTACCAAATAATTAATTATTTACTAGAAATAAAAAGATTGATAAGTAAGAATTATGATAATAATATAAAATATAATAAAATTCTCCATATAATTTTTATTTAAGACAACTTATAGAATATTTTTTGAAATATATGCTTCCTTTAATTAAGAGGACTTTGAAATTAGGTTTGGTGGTCCTTTGCATATTGTCAAACATTTATCTAGTTTGCGACATTTCCACCCATGAGGAGTCGTTGATATGGTTGATTTAAAAGATTTCAATAACAAAAAAGGTTACCTGATATGTTAAATATTTCTAATAATTTAAACCATTTCAATTTAGGGGAGTTGTTAGCATGGTTGATTTAAGGAATGGTAATGTCAATTTATTTATAATATTCTTTGATGAATAACAGTCTACTTTATTATTTATAAAAAATAATATTACACATATTAAAGAAAAGGCAGATAAATAAAAAATTACATCCCTAAAACTTGTCCAAATGAGTTTAACACCCAAATCACAAAACATATAAAAATCAACTACTAAGTGGAAACATTAGTGGAAAAAAGGGAAGGAGGAGAGTTTCAGTCATCTTTTTTACCACATACATTAGCGGGGTTTGGAGTGCCCATAGGAGAGGCCCAACCCTCATCATCTTTATCCTTATATTTTCATGACATATTAGTGAAATAGCTAGAGCCAGTTGAGGAAACTTGTTGGAATTAAACTAGCTAGAAGTTCCATTAGAAGGCCACCCAAGAGTTCCACTTGTGGGAGGTGGAGCATTTCCAAACAGGTCGTAACACACTTCGATGTCCCCAATATCCTCTTCTAGTTGAGGGAGAAGCTTGAAATCGAGAAACACGGTTATTGCAAGCACAAAGACTTTGACCTTACTAGCACTTGTGAGGAGGAGGGAGGCAGGGGAAATCTTGGCATAAAAAATGAGGCATTCCCCCAATGGTCAAGAAAAACTTGGAGGTGAGCCACTTTTGGGGATTTCTTTTTAGGTTGCACTTGGATATGTTATAACACATCAAAACAAATAATTGCTAAATGAGACATGGTGATCAATACAACAATGAGAAAAAAAAGTAGATTTTTTATCTTTCCATATGATGAAGAGAATCACCACTCTAAAATCATGCCATATCTGATTGAATTTGTGAGTGATATGAGGCCAATCTCTCAAAAGCACCATATGCTTGGAAAAAGGTTCTTTTTGGAATGGACGAAAAAAATGCATGAATCAAGTTCTAGAGTTTTTGGGATTTGGAATAAAACCACAAGATTTTTTTAGAAGACTCCAACTACACACATAAGGGGAAACACGGTTCTCAAATTCCCATAAGAACTAACTACATCGCACTAGTAAGCCTTGGAAAATAATACACTAGATGAAGTGGGCCAACTTGGGTTCCAAAATAGTAGACTAGATGGTGAGAATATTGTGTTGCCAAATTGAGATTGGTGATTGCAAATGCCATCTTTGGTTCAAAATTGAAACAATGGGAAAATGGCAAGAAATCCAATGATATGATCCAAGATGAGTCTTATAATTACATAAGATAATTTATTATAACCCAACTTTCAATCTTTACACCAAAGCCTTGAAGACTAAATACTAGTTTTATGAACCATATTAACGAAAATGTCTCCTATAACCATGTCAAAAGTATCACAATCCTAGTTAGAGAGGAAAAAATTAGCCTTAGTTTCATTCCATGACATGAAACTCATATAAGTTCTAAAGAATAAATCCCATAGATATCAAATGCCTTTCTTGTGAAATTGTAAGGCCCACACCCAACAAAATCGAGCCAAGGGGTGACCTTGGTATTGCAGAAGAGGGGACTACTAGATATTCTATTGGTTAATGGAAATTCCACCATCGAAGCCAAAACCATTCTAGAAAATTCAAGGTTTGATGGCCTCCCAAGATTAAATATTCTCTTAGCCACAAATGTTCCCTCGATGTGAATAACATCCTTCATGGTGAGAAGGGTTTGAAAAATAATTTCCTTACAAGAAAGATGATCAACTAGATAGCCAAAGGAGATGCAATGTTGAATCATAATTTTTTAAGGAGGGAAATAATAATCCATTTAGCATAAAAAGCCAACCCTTGTTGGATGGGCAACAACCCCAATCCTTCATAATTGTGAGGGAGACAATAGAATTCCCAGGAAACTCATTGAAAACCCTTGTGGTTTTTTGAGGAGGCCTATTGTGCCTTGCACTCATGCCCCTTTTTTAGTTTTCCAAACGAGGCCACCTTATGTTTTCTTTGCTTTTCTTGCTTCTCTTGTGTTTTATTTTCTTCCTTGAGTGTTTTCTTTATTTTCTTCCTTTGTTTTTTATTCCCTATCAAAGTTTTGGGGTTTCCCTTCTATTCATGACTTGCATCTTGGACTTGATCCCTGACATATGTTTTTCTTAGGTCATGGGCTCATTCCTATCAGACATTAGGGTTTTCCTGTATGGCATACCTTGAGCTTGAAGTTTCATCCTCGGTCCTCAATGCGTCTGTCTTGTAAAACACATCTACCATTTGGCATCACATTTACTACTTTGACATACATTAATGGCAAGCTTTGGAATATATACTTAGTAGGTTTTTTATGGTTTATTTATTCATTTCAATAATCAATTTTCTTTTCTCATTTGGAATGTTTGTGCACTCTTTGCCTACTCTAGTATTGCATTTGGTGTATTTATATATCAGGGCTTGGTTTGGTTTTCATGTTCATGTTTTTTCCCATCCTTGTCCCTTTCTTTTACCTTTTCATTTTCTTTTTTTTGTGTCTTGGGTCGTTGGTCTTGTTTTTCCTTTTGGTATCGATTGAGACCACTACATTGTTTTTCTTGTTTATTCTTCAATTTTTTTTTTTTTTTTTGTCAAATCCTCTTCAATTTTAATGTTTCAATGAGGTTATTTGTGGCTACATCAATACACTTCATCTTTGCATCAAACCATTTAATAAATTAATGCTGATTGGGAATAAAGTTCAGGTCATGACGAATTATCAATTCTTGATTATCGATCTCTTTATGCCTTACTTCATATATTAACTTAGTATTTTCAGTATCAACTTGATCGAGTTTATACCTTATTGTGTGACCATTTGGAGCATAGGGATCATTTTCTCTGTGATCCCCAATCTCTCGATAGCTTACATTCAAAATCGCCTAATTCTTTTGGATTTTGATGTTCAAACTTTTAAGATAACATCTAATTTATTTGGACTAAAGATATAAGTCACCACGAGCCCCAATCCTTGATGTCTTGACCCATAATTAAATGTTTTAGACACCAATAATCAAGATTCCACCTTTCCATGGGGCCATTAGTGGCATGAATATCAAATTCCCTTTGGTATGTGATATTTGACACCTTTCTCTAAGACTTGAAGTGTTTTGAGCATTGGTAGTCAGGCTGACACCCTCACATCTACCTATTTTTCATAGAATACACTAATAGATATGCCCAAAGCCTAATCCCTGAAATGTCTTGGTATCAAGGGATATTCTCCCTAAAATTCATGATATCATTAGCAAGGCTAAAGCAATAAGATCAATCATTGACCTTTGATACCCAATGCCAAAGAAACATTAGGATGGTGGGGAATGTTGTACTAGCTAGTTTTCCATGTATGAGCTATAAAACATTTTTTATTCCTAATCCTTGATTAATAAAATCTTACTACTCCACAGAATAAGGGAATCAAGAGTCTTTTATTTGAATACTTAGTGAGATTTTGATAAGTGGTACACCTGAAACTTGATCCTCAAAAGGATTTTTTGGATTTTCCTAAAAATAGATTCTAAGATTTTGACATCAACTAATAGGAGATACAACTGAGTCCAAAAACTCAATAATGAATATTATTCAAATTTGGATTATGGACTTTAAATGAGATTTGATGGACCTTTATGCCTCTCTTTAACAAAACCTAATCATGATGTGTGTTTAAATTTTGCAGGAAATATGCAAGGAGATAAAGAAAAATAAGTATGAGTTCAAATGCTATCATCCTCCATCCAAAATTTTATCTCTATACAATGAGATTGGTGACACCAATTTGGGGCATGCTAATGTTGAAGAATACTTATAGAGGGTACACAGAGAAGGAGACATGGCTAACTTGATCCAAGCCTTGGTAATTTTAGGATTGGGGGAGTAGATTCTTTCCTAGTACCAATGCAATCATCAAAGTCAATGCTAACTTGTGTACACCATTATAATAAAAAATAAAGGAAGATATCTGACCCATTAGGGAAGTGGTACTAGATATTAGCTTCAATATTATTGAAATATTTTTTAGCCTTTCAACCTCTGTAGAATATGAAGAAGTTGTTGAAATCTATGATTGAACTCCACAACACCTAGAAATCACCCGCAAGAAATTATCCTATCACAAAAGAAAGATCAAAGCAACTAATTTGTGCAATGTAACCTAGAGAGAAAATATCAAATCCAGAAGAGCACTGACATGTGCATTGTATTAACCTGAATGGTTCTAAATTAAATATTACAATGAATGTGCAATCTTTTATAAAAGCATGCAAAAGCAAACCCTTGATGAGGATTTGACTAGATAGTGACAAGTGTTCTAATCTCATGCAATGAGTCAACTTGTCCTATATTTAATTGAAACTAATAATAAAAAAACACTCCTAAGTTTAACTTAAGTGAACTAAAGTAATAAAGGGACTTAATAATTAATTAATGATTAATTAATTATCAAGTGCTTATCTTGATTAATCCAATCCCCCTTAAGATCAACTTAGAGAGAAGCTATAAAAACCCTAATGTAGAATGCAATGATGGATGCATAGATGGGTCCCCGATATAAGTCCTGATGAGGTACCCATGTACAAATAAATGAAATATCTCATAACTACAAAAAATGAGAAAACCAAATGGGAAAAAACTCCAAAATAGAGACAAATGAAATGAGTGCACTAGTGAAAGAAGGACTCAATGTGACCCCCTAAGGACTACTATCACACAAGTACAATTGATGTCCCCCCGATAGGAGAGAGAAAATGAGGATATGAATCCCAAAGTTGTGTCCAAAAAGTGTGGGGACATTCAATGTCTGATGCAACACACATGGTGTCAAGATCAACACTAGAACATATAACCGCTACAATATGCTCTGTGATGATGCCCCATGTTGATAAACTCTTTGGTTGTGTCTGGTGTAGGTATGAGACCATATAGATAAGGAAAAATATCAAGTCACTTAAGATGTGTCAGGATGCCACTTTGCCAACTCATAATTATCCTTGTAGTTGATCACAAAAGGATGAATAGAAAAACTCATGATACTCACTTAAATGAAAAATTAGAGAATAATAACTTCAGTACTGATAAATCAAATTAAAATATGTCATCCTAATGGTCGGGTTCTTAGGTGGTCCAACAGGAAGGTTATCTTGTAACGAGGTCCTTATTTTGTAAGGGTTGGGTCAATGATCTTTTGCCGTTGTCATGTAATGGTCGAGTTCTTAGGTGGTCCAACGGGAAGGTTATCTTGAAAGTTCAGCTCTTTTTGTAAAGCCAAACTATACCTTCTTCATGTTTAGGGGCGATAACCTAAGGTTTTCTTGTTGGTTCTTTCTTCCCGGTATGCCCTTTGGAACCAACTTTTGTAAACTTTATTTTAATATATAATAAAATATAATAAAATATTGTAATAGTTCGCCACTCTCGCAAAAAAAAAAAAATTAGTTAAGTATTTTTAAAAAAAATTAGTTAAGTATTTTAAAAAAAAATTAGTTAAGTATTTAAAAAAAAAATAGTTAAATATTTTTGTTATGGTTTTGTGGCAGAAATTACCTTTTAGCCAATAAAATTGAGGGAAAATAAATTTTGGAATTTGAAAATTAAAAATCATGCATTTAAAATTAAAATCTAATGTTTGAAAAAGAAAATAATGAATTTTGATTGGTTGGAAGCAAAACATTTAACCACTAGTTAAGATCCAAGGCCTTGCCTATAATTCCATAATTCCATGGGAACTAATAATATATAGACATCAAGATAAGTTTAATGTAATTTTAAAAAGCATAAATCTTCATACAAAATATAATACAGATTTAGCAATGACATGTAAGAATTAACAATTAAACATCAAATACAGATTAATAATTTTTTTTCACAATTGATAGCACAACACTAAAAAATAAAATAAAAAAAATCATAAAACATAATACTATAAAAATAACTAATTATATCAATTACAAAATAATTTAATATATTAATAAATATAAATATTTATTTTTTTATCACTTTTATTTTCAAAATTATAAATAACATTAGTAAAAATTGTTATGAAAATAAGTATTAAATAGTATAGAGTTTGCAAATTTATAGAAACATTTTTTCAAAGAGCATTTATTGATTTTAATTTTAATTGACACTTTGTACATGACACATATCCGTGGCACATCATATGAAAGTTGTCATTATATTTCTGCAAATCTCTACACGTCATCACTCTACGTGTCTTTATAAATGTTGGTTATAAATAATGTGATTGTCAGGGAGTTGTAGAAGATTTTTAATGGAGTCTGATAGTACTGGAATGCTTTCTCCTCATCCCTCATTTGATGATCTAATTAAAAACAAGAAGGTGGTTTTTTTTTCTATTCCTTTTAAGTTTTATTTTGAAGTAATTTATTTTATTACCAAATGGAACTCTAAGTATAATTTGAAACATTTATGATTTTAGTGTCATTTACTTTTCATTGTTTTGAACAAGCATGTAAATATAATTATGATTTAATTGAATATTCATACATATTAACATTTTGATGATTTGAAATTTGGGTATCAAAAGATGGTCCATTTATGTATCAAATTTAATTGGTGAAAATAAAGATTTAATTCTTAAATATATTTATTATTTAAATGTGACTAGTTTTTTAAAAATATTTTTATTTGAAAATTATTAGGTCAAAGAGACTATATTTCAAATGGTTAATCCATTGAAAGGAGTCGACTAACTGCTAGACAAAATTCACCTATGTACATTGAAAAATGCATGAAAAACATACACATGAACATACATTGATACATACATAACATGACGAGACGTCATAGTGCGGGGCCTGTCAGATGCCTGAAACCGCCAGAGGGGATGAAACGTCCGATCTACGGTCAAGCAAGAGTTAACGACGTCGTTAAGTGCATTTTCCCGCTTGTTGCCGGGGCGAAAAAGTGGGCAGGTTAGCTTCATCGACAAGTTTCTTTTATGTGGCGTTGGAAAAGTGGAAGGGAATGACGTGGGCCTTTTCTATTTGGAGAAAGCAAGGAAAAAACACTATTTGTTTTGTTTCCTATTTGCATGTTGAAAGGGAAAGCTGAAGGTCTGAGAGCACGTGGACGAATTTGAGGAGAATACTGACCAAATTAGCTGAAGTGTGGAGTGCACGTGGAGGATTTGGAGGAGAATGCACACGAAATCAAGGTGAGGGGTAATTTTGTTGCAAGCAGAGGGTTTTAAGAGTTCTTTGTGTTTGAAATTTGAGAAACAGAATGTGGAGCATTTCAGTTGCTCAAATGTCTTCAAAATCACACATTCCATTATTGTGTTTAAATTTCGCACCATTGAAAAAAGAAACTGCAAAAAATAATTCTAATGAGAAACGCAGTGCTGGGTTTCAATAAAACAATTGTACAAAATTATTCTGATTGGGAAACACAGTGCTGGGTTTCATTTATTTGAATCTCCTTGTTTTAATGTAGAGGGTTTTACAAGTTCTTTGTGTTTGAAATTTGGGAAACAAAATCTAGAGTATTTTAGTTGCTTGAATGTCTTCAAAATCACACATTCCATTGTTGTGTTTAAATTTCGCACCATTGAAAAATGAAATTGCAAAAAATAATTCTGAATGGGAAACGTAGTGCTGGGTTTCAATAAAAAAACTGTACAAAATTATTCTTAATGGGAAATACAGTGCTGGGTTTCAGTTATTTGAATCTCTTTGTTTTAATGTAGAGGGTTTTACAAGTTCTTTGTGTTTGAAATTTGGGAAACAAAATGTGGAATATTTCAGTTGCTTGAATGTCTTCAAAATCACACATTCTATTGTTGTGTTTAAATTTAACACCATTGAAAAAAGAAACTGCAAAAAATAATTCTGAATGGGAAACACAGTGCTAGGTTTCAATAAAAAAATTATACAAAATTATTCTGAATGAGAAACACAGTGCTGGGTTTCATTTATTTGAATCTCCTTGTTTTAATGTAGAGGGTTTTACAAGTTCTTCGTGTTTGAAATTTGGGAAACAAAATCTGGAGTATTTCAGTTGCTCGAATGTCTTCAAAATCACACATTCCATTGTTGTGTTTAAATTTCGCACCATTGAAAAAAGAAACTGCAAAAAATATTTCTGAATGAGAAACGCAATGTTGGGTTTCAATAAAAAAACTATACATAATTATTTGGAATGGGAAGCACAGTGTTGGGTTTCATTTATTTGAATCTCCTTGTTTTAATGTAGAGGGTTTTACAAGTTCTTTGTTTTTAAAATTTGGGAAACAGAATGTGGAGTATTTCAGTTGCTCGAATGTCTTCAAAATCACACATTCCATTGTCGTGTTTAAATTTCGCACCATTGAAAAAATAAACTACAAAAAATAATTCTGAATGGGAAATGTAGTGCTGGGTTTCAATAAAAAAATTGTACAAAATTATTCTGAATGGGGAACACAGTGCCAGGTTTCATTTATTTGAATCTCCTTGTTTTAATGTAGAGGGTTTTACAAGTTCTTTGCGTTTGAAATTTGCGAAACAAAATGTGGAGTATTTCAGTTGCTCAAATGTCTTCAAAATCACACATTCCATTGTTGTGTTTAAATTTCACACCATTGAAAAAAGAAACTGAAAATAAAGTGCTTGAACCTTATGATGGTAGAGAATAGACATCTCCATTTAATGTAGAGAATAGACATCTCCATTGAAATTTGCGAAACAAAATGTGGAGTATTTCAGTTGCTCAAATGTCTTCAAAATCACACATTCCATTGTTGTGTTTAAATTTCACACCATTGAAAAAAGAAACTGAAAATAAAGTGCTTGAACCTTATGATGGTAGAGAATAGACATCTCCATTTAATGTAGAGAATAGACATCTCCATTTAAAGAAATGGTAGAGAATAGACATCTCACACCATTGAAAAAAGAAACTGAAAAAAATTATGAATGGGAAACACAGTGCCGGGTTTCAATAAAAAAACTGTACAAAATTATTCTGAATGAGAAACACAGTGTTAGGTTTCATTTATTTGAATCTCCTTGTTTTAATGTAGAGGGTTTTACAAGTTCTTTGTGTTTGAAATTTGGGAAACAGAATGTGGAGTATTTCAGTTGCTTGAATGTCTTCAAAATCACACATTCCGTTGTTGTGTTTAAATTTCACACCATTGAAAAAGGAAACTGCAAAAAATAATTCTGAATGGGAAACACAGTGCTGGGTTTCAATAAAAAAACTATACAAAATTATTCTTAATGAGAAACACAGTGCTGGGTTTCAGTTATTTGAATCTCCTTGTTTAAATGTAATGGGTTGTCTCATGGTGGGTTGCTTGCTTCTTAACACCCATGGGTTTTCAACATGGAATGTTACTTGAATGTCTTCCAAATCACACATTCCATTCTTGTGTTTAAATTTTGCAACATTGAAAAAAAAGGTGCGGAAAAGAATTCTAAATGGGAAACACAGTGCTAGGTTTCAGTTATTTTAATCATCCACTTGAAATGTAAAGGGTTTTGCTATGGTCAGTTGCTTGCTTCTTAACACCCATGTTTTTGTTAAGGTGGTAGAATTTTGATTCCAGGTTTTTCTTCGACATGGTGCTTCCTGGTGAAGTTGCAGAATGGGAAAATGATCCAATACCAATCATTCAGCCTAATTTAATGTGGCTCAAGGAGGAACAAATCGACATTGTTTCTGAGCTACGTTCGCTTGCATGGAAGGAAAAGTCCAGCTACGTCGAATATTGGAGGGTGATCTCTATCTTAGATAGAGAGGAAGAGCGAGCCGAATTTAATAATTTGCTTAATTAAATGCTTGCAGAGACTTTATGGGGTCTGGCTCCTCCGGTTGTTTAGCGAACTTGGTTTCTATTGACAAAAACTGAATCTTTACTTTGCATGCATGAAAATTTTGTAATTATGAATAGTGACCAAATTCGTAGGGTGTAATGGAAACAGTGTTCGTTTATTAATGAATTATTGCAACCTTGCTCATTTTTAATGAGGATTGCGAACAATCATTGGAGAAAAAAAATTTGGGAGGAAAGAAAGAGACGAAAAGGGGGGAGAAGGGTATTTTCTATTTTCAGACAATTTTGTTATGCAACCATGGAGCCTTTGAACCCATATTTTGTATTGAAAAAAAAGGAAATAAGATTGAATCCTTTAGTTTGTTAATATTTTCTTGATCACAAATGTCTTTGTGCTTCTGCGATCGTTCTTCAATATGATATTTGTTGAGTCAAATAGTGTTGATGTTATATTTGTTGAATCTGTGAATTCTAAAAGAAATCATCTTGCCAAATTATTTTGTTGTTTTTATCTTTCTTTGTCTCAATATGGAATGTTACAATACAGTATGACTATCTTCCAAATCACACATTCTATTCTTGTGTATAAATTTTAGTCGATTGATAAGAAAACTTCACAAAATAATTCTGAATGGGAAACACGGTGCTGGGTTCCAGTTATTTGAATCTCCTTGTTTAAATGTAGAGGGTTGTGTCATGGTGGGTTGCTTGAGCATTTCCTTTGTTGTTTCTCTTTGCTTCTCCTTGTAATAGGTTATTTGCTTACAAAGATCTTTGGGCTCCTATGAAGTTGTATCTTCTCAACTCCAACACACATTCCCTTGTTGTGTTTAACTTTCGCATGATTGACAAAGTCAATTGGAAAAAAAAAGTGATTTGGAAAACACAATGTTGGGTTTCAGTTATTTGAATGTCCATGTTTAAATGTGAAGGGTTGTCTCATGGTGGGTTTCTTTCTTCTTAACACCTACTAGTTTGAAACATGGAATGTTACAAAACCATATGAATGTATTCAAAATCACAGATTCCATTGTTGTGTTTGTATTTCACATGATTGAAAGAAAAGTGCAGAAAATTATTGTGATTCAGAAAACACAGTGTTGGGTTTCAGTTATTTGAATGCCCATGTTCAACTATCAAGGGTTGTCTCATGGTAGGTTGCTTGATTCTTAACACCTACGGTTTTGCAACATGGAATTTTATAGGACAATATGAATGTCTTCCAAACCACACATTCCATTGTTGTTTTTGAATTTCGCATGATTGAAAGAAAAGTGCAGAAAAAAAATGTTATTCAAAAAACACAGTGTTTGGGTTGTTGGACTGTCCGATTTCCAACATGCGTTTGTGTTATATTTTATGCATAGCTCGATTGAATCTATCACCTTTAATTTTCCTCGGTTGAAGCTGAAACATCCTATTGGTTTTATGTGGGTGAGAGCAATGCAAGCACATTTTATCTATGTTTAATGAATGATTTTTTCCTTCTTCTTCACACAATCCACACTAATTTTAAGTATTCTTCCAATGTTGTGATTTCCTAGAATGGGGAGAGGTTTGAGATGGAAGAAGCTAGACGAATTGGAGGTGCAAGATGTACAAAATGGAGGCTCTCCTTTTTTGTCTTCCGATTTGGAATGAGCTACTATTTCCGTCAACAAGGATAAGGTCCCTGACCTTGTTGCAACAATTCCTCTTACAAGACTTGATCAGTTCATTCATGGGGAAACGTATGCTGAAGTTGTAGAAACGAAATTTTTGGGCAAGAAAATAAGAGAACCTACCACCTCCTGTGCTATGTACGACAAAAATTATAGCAAATTTTTTTTGTATAAGAGGTTTGTATATATTGAAATTCATTTCTATGGTTGAATGATATTTTACTCTCTTGGTTGAACATGATGAGATGATGCCTTTCTTATAGCTACTGATGTCAATACGGTCCTAAAGACAATAGAAACCGGCCTCCACCAGAGAAGAAACCACATAAGACGTTTATACAAAAGCGAGGTTGTCAATACCACTTCATGGTAAAGGTTTTGAAAGGAAAACCCGATGTTGCCTATATTATCTACAAAGAAATGTTCCACGTATATAAAAACGGTTAATTTTTCCATGGAATTGATGACACAAGTGGAGAGAAGCGTTCTATGTTTACCGCTAATCTATCCACAGAGTGCAAAAGCTATATTGAAAGCCTTTTGCTCATGGATGTTAGTGTCAATGCAATAATGGATAGACATGTCAACGATCCTCTGTTATGTGGCATGATGTCCAAGAGAGATCAATTCCTTATAAGAAAGGATGTAATGAATGTGTGGCAAAAGGTGCGTTGTACTCACGCACAAAAAATCAAAGTTGATTCCACAAGTATCCTACTATGGAGTGGAGAAGACTTTGAAAATTTCTTCTACTTTCAACAGCCCGATGGGAACAATAAGCCTTTTGTTATTGGGGTTTAGACTCCATGGATGTTGGATAGGATGGTTAGCTTCTCACACAATTCAGTCATCTCAATGGATTCCACGTTTGTGACTAGAAAATATGAGGTGAGGCCTTACAGAAATTGACAAATTATTTGTCGTGTTTTCAATGATCTTACTAGCTGTAAACTTCACAATGCTCATATCGAGTTGTTCTCTCTACAATACCCATTGTATACTCTCCTTGTTTTTGATGAGCAACAGAGTGGTGTGCCAGTTGCGTGGGTAGTCTCCTCACAAAACAATATTGAGGAAATCTCTGCGTGGCTATGCGTATTGCTCGAACATGGAACAAGAGCCAGGACCGACAATGATGTGACTATAGAGATCCAAGCCATACAGTATGTGCATCCATTTCTTCATTTGTGTACCTTTCTCATTTGCTATTCATTTTCAATGCCACTTTCTCATGCAGTCTAGCGGTAAACAATATTGTTTGTATTGTCTATTAGGGCTGTCTTTCAATGCCGTGTGCTTCTATGCCTTGGGCATGTCAAAAGGGTTTGGCTAAAGAATGTATAAAAGTATGCAGCCAAGGAAAGGGCAATGGACATCTTTCATAGTCTTGGCACGATCATGATGGAAATCGTTGACACTGAAGATTGCGTCACTCAGCTATTGAACTCTTTCTTTGAGGAGTTCAATGATCATGCTTAATTCTTAGAGTACTTAAAGAAGACTTGCTATGAAGGAGAAGGTCGAATTGGTTAGTTGAAAATTTTTATCACCTCGCATGATTCACACCATTCAAATTATTTGATGTCACGTCTAATACGTTGTGGCTTACTTCACTATTGGATTTTTTTGTTCGCAACCATGTGGGCAAAAAATTGTAGACTATTCCCACATGCCAGCCAAGATACAAATGCAACCATTGAGTCATACCATTGCATACTAAAAACTCGGTACTTATGCGATCATTTAAAAAAATGCAATAGGAGAATGAACTATTTGTATTACACACTTGTGTATAAAATGGAACCATTCTATAGGCAAAAGGAAAAGTTGCAGCATTATGGTTTTCTGACGAACAAAAAATATTTAAATATGCGATCTAGTGTGGAGCGGGCCAAGGCAATTTCAGACGATGATTGTATTCCCGATGAAATAGATCCTAGACGGTACTAGGTGAAAAGTCAAAGTAGGTCAATGCACTACCTTGTTCGGAAATTTGGGGAGCACCTTTTTGTTTGTGACTGCCCTTGGAGTTTGGAGGGGAACACTTGCAAACATGTCATCAAGGTTGCTCACTTGATTAGAAGATCATCTGCTGTTGAAGGGGTGGTCCATGGTAAGTGAATTTCAATTTGAATTGCGTTAATTTATTGGAGTCAATTGTGTTTTACATTTTCTACAGCCTAATACAAATTTCGTCTAGGTCCTCATTTAGATGGGGGAGGTCAACCAATTGATTCAAACATATATTTCAACGAGACATTGTCAGAGGGGGCCGTAGAAGAAAACAACCCTAATGTTCTGACCCCTATGCAAGTTCCTTCTATGACTCATATATATGATGAACATGTGGTGACAATGTCTCTTTGGAATGACACTAACGAGCTCTTGAAGAAAGTGATGCGTACACCACCACAATATCTACAACAGGTGCAGTCATATGCAAAATGCATGGACAGGTTTGTAGAGGACCTACAACAATCAAATGCATTTCTATTTGAATTCATTATGGATCCTGATCAATCTTCAAGTAGCACCGTTCGCATGCGTCCATGTGGTTTAGTGCAACCGGGGATCATCATCGACGTCCAACACGGTGTATGAAGCATTCCACACAATAGTCAGATCATCGAACCTCTTTGGATGACTCCTTTCCATTGTCCGTGAACAATAGTTTGAATTTGAATGTAAATATGCAATGTCATACTTCAGGTGCAATTTCTATGGATGTGGCAGAGGATACAACATCTAATACGGGTGAGTATGAGAAAACCCATTTCAATTTCTTTATTGTAATAGGAAATGGTATTGCAAATTCCTTTTTCTAGTATGTGCTTGTACCACGCCATAAAAATTATGATTTCGTTTATGGATTTTTTGTTCACTTCAACATTCCAAGCTCGAGAAAGGAGTCCTTGTTGGCGATTGTCCTTTGCGGGTGTAAACCCAATGGAAGGTATGGTTCAAATTTAATAACTTTGCTTACATAAGTCCATTTTTTGGTATGACGTTATATAATTTAAGAAGTGTATTTGTTGAATCATGTAGGGGAAGCGAACCATTCAATATTTGGTTGGTGATATTTATAAAATACAGAAGATTTCAAATGAAAAAGGATGTGTACAAGTTGGTAACTGAGGAAAGTGCATTCAAAGGGGTTGAAAGTTTGTTCCTAAAGCTTGGGAAGACATTTCTAAACATGTTTCATACGGTGGTAGAGCATGGGAAGGTTTGGAATACAGTATTCTATTAAAGCCTCGTTTGATAGAGACTTTTTTGTGCATAAAGTAAGGGTTTAGTAGATCAGCGTTGCCTTGAGCCTTTGTATTTGTAAAAGTAGATGATGATTTAAGACCTACTCCTTTCTAGATTTTGGCTAATTGAGTGCATTTCCAGCGGTAGAGTCATGTTTTCAAGCATTCTTTTCAAAACAATAGCATCTCAATTTTTGGTATGTAAAAACTGGCACAAATGGGTTTCTGGAACAAAAAATACCTTATGGAACAAACACTTCAAACAAGCTCTTCTTCGTTGTCATGGACCCCAAAATAGGCCTATTTTACAAACAAAATAATTAAGCCTATAAAATTCTTCAAGCACGACTAATTAAGATTGACAAGAAGGTGAACTTCGAAACCTTGTTTTGTTACAGTGTGCAGAAAATAAAAATGTTAGGTAGAACCCATTGTGTTTTCGATCCTCCAATTGTGAGTATTTGCATCTTGTGTTTGTAACAAAAATATATTTTGTACAATTCATTACTTCAACTCATGTGATTGCAAGAAATAAAATGCTCAAATCATTTTCCATGTTGGAAAAGACACCGTCCATACACAATTACTTAGTTATGAAAAGTTTTCTTTCTTTTTCAATATTTTTTACCAATTGTTTCGTGTGTTTCTAATTAGAGAATGTTGTTGTATGTGCTGAATTTTTTGTTCTATTTCCTTTCAGGGATTGTTCTTCCCATTGTTTGGATCGTGGATTGCCATATGCCCTGTGGAGATACTACACATGTCACCTCATTCAGTTCAAACAATAGGGATAATCTCTTTAATGCATACATTATCTAAATAAGTCCACTTTGCTCACTTATTTTTTCACTGTTTCCATTGCATTGACAATGTGCTTCTAATTAGAGAATGCAGGTCTATCGTCTAATAATTTTGTTTTGTCTTTCATTTCAAGAATTTTACAGCCTATTGCTATAGTCCTATAGAAGATGTCTCACAGTTCTCGAGCATGGGTGGCTAGTTGGTTGATGAACTACTACCCGTATTTGCCATGCAATATTCTTGCTCGAATTGAGGAACTTAGCCTCTCGTACAAGTTGCAGGAAAATATGTTAAGGATAATTAATAGAAAAGGTCCAAACCGCACAAATTTGTAATATGATAATTATGCTCACTTCTTCAACAACGTCTTTGGAGTTTGGAAGCATATGGGCATGGATGTTCAATATTACAATCTACAAATAGAGATTGTCAATTTATGTGATTGGCCAATGTCTGTTTATCGAGAAATTCGAGACCTTTTCCTAGCTGGATGCATATGGAAGGTGTGCATTAGACCAACAATTATCATACAAAGGAACAATCTTATAGATCAGCTGAGCATGAGGTTTATGAGATTCCTCAAGGGGGAATCTAAAATTAGTAATCACAAAGGTCTTGTGGAGGAATGGTTGCTGGCCGTGTTCAAATTCAACCACATTGTCAGGTTTGAGATCCACCATGTGAGGCCCTCCTTCAGGCTGCTACATGAGAATTACGGGGTGGCAACATTGTATGCTGTCAATTCCACCTTGACAATCAGAGTGCGACAAATGCTTCCAGATGCTGTGAACACAAAGATTATACCTATTCATAAATGGTTGACATAGTTTTCATTGTGACCAGTATTAAATGTGCATTGTAATTTTGTTCAGATTGTGTAATATTGACACAAAATATTTTTACATTTCATTGTCTGATGCGTATTGTTATTATAAAATTTGACGGTGAACTTGAATACACTATTTTTTATAGTTTGTGTTTTCCATTCTGCAAATTTTCTTGTGCATCTTCTCATCGAAATGTATAAGGATATTGAAATGGAATATCAAAATCTGAAACTTTTCTTGTCTTCTTACTGTGTGCATAACATTTGCTGTTGTCTTCTTACTGTTTTTCTTAAAGGGGTGTCATAAAATAAGAAAATGAAGTTGAAAATACTATTTTGTTACAGTCCAGAAAAGAAAATAAGTGAGGCACAACCCACTATGCTTTCCATGATGCTACTGTTATGTGAATAATGTGTTGGGCATAGATCGAACAAGAGTGTTTCGCTAAAAGTAAGGGTTGCTAAAAATTATGGAGCTCATATTCAATACATTGAACTCTTACTGTGTGCATAACACTAGTTGCTGTCTTCTAACTATTTTTGCTAAAGTAAGGGGTGTCATAAAACAAGCAACTGAAGTTGAAAAGACTATTTTGATACAGTCCAGAAAAATAAATAAGTGAGGCACAACCCATTGTGCTTTCCATGATGCTACTGTTATGTGAATAATGTGTTGGGTAGAGATCGAACAAGAGTGTTTTTCTGAAATTAAGGGTTGTTAAAAATTATGAAGCTTAGATTTAATGCATTGTCTTCTTACTGTGTGCATAACACTAGCTACTCTCTTCTAACTATTTTTGCTAAAGTAAGGGGTGTCATAAAACAAGAAACTGAAGTTGAGAATACTATTTTGTTACAGTCCGGAAAAAAATAAAAAGTGAGGCACAACCCACTGTGTTTTCCATGATGCTACTGTTATGTGAGTAATGTGTTGGGCAGAGATCGAACAAGAGTGTTTTGCTGAAAGTAAGGGTTGTTAAAAATTATGAAGCTTAGATTTAATGCACTGTCCTCTTACTGTGTGCATAACATAGCTGCTGCCTTCTAACTGTTTTTGCTAAAGTAAGGGGTGTCATAAAAAAAGAAACTAAAGTTGAAAATACTATTTTGTTACATTCTGGAAAAAAAGAAAAAGTGAGGCACAACCCATTATGTTTTCCATGATGCTATTGTTATGTGAATAATGTGTTGGGCAGAGATCGAACAAGAGTGTTTTGCTGAAAGTAAGGGTTGTTAAAAATTACGATACTCAAATTCAATACATTGTCCTCTTACTATGTGCATAACACTAACTACTGTCTTTGAACAAGATTTGCAAAGTATGGGAAAACACAGTGTGTTTTCCATCCTCCTACAGTTATGTATAGTAACTATTATAGAGAAACCAATTCAGGTTGTATGGAGAAAGTACTCCAAGATAAATATTTTTTTAGTAGTAAATTATGCTCCTCAAATGGAGAAGAGGTTTGAACAACTATGTTTGTAGAGGATAAACAATTCATAGGGAGTGGCGTTTTAGAATATTGAGACTTACAACCCTACTTTAAAGGTTTTCTAGAAGGATGAATAGGGAAGTCTCTAGAGGATAAACAACTCATACAGAGTGTTGTTTTAGAATATTGAGACTTAAAACCTTACTTTAACGATTTTCTAGAAGGAAGAATAGGGTTTTCTAATCCACCAATATATGCTTTGCTTTTTCATTGGCATTTGGGTAAGGGTAGACCATTAAAATGAATACTTTACCAATCACATTGTTGTCATTACCATATGGTTGAAGGTACATAATGAGAATCAAGGGTGCATTACTTGATTGAGCTATTTTGATGGGCCTATTGTAATCACCTTTACAATTGTTGACATTATTCTGATTTTCATCATTCTTTTCTTGAGGCATGTCACTTGTTAATTTGGAAGTTGATTTGATATTGTGAGTGAGTCATGGATAGTCCTTATTTCTATGTTTCCAGGATTGAGACCCAACAATATTTTTTAGGTAGTTATATATATAATATGCATTACAAATGGTGCATTTCAAATATTAGTATATCATTCTATCCACTTGTATGGATTATCACAATCCAAAACTAGATTACCGACACTTGATTGGTTTTAAATCCTGTACCTCAAGGATTGTTTAAAAAAATAAATCTCAAATTTATTGATAAATGGTGGCATCGATTGTTCCTATACCAACCACTTTAGCATTAATAACCAAATGTAAAGTGCAATCTCTAGAGAAATTTAGTTATGAAGCATTTTAGATGATTTTCAACATGTATGAACATAAAGACAATAACTAGATCACGGAGACTGAACATTATAGAAACCAAAAAGCTGAAATATTTACAAGATAACATAAAATTACTACAAATTTATAACTGAATGACATATGATAAATAAATGAACATGAGGACCAAAACTGTTTTCATAACTGTTTCAACCATATAATTCTATTTACATATAGTCACAATTTTAGATCCTTATCACAATATGCAAGATGAGTGAACATGAAACAATATGCAGTGTACTAGAGTTGAAAAAAACTTGTATGCCAAGTCAAGTGATTGTCAAAGAATTGAAATGAAGAGACCATCAACTGAATTACCAAACCAATACTAACTTGTTTACCAATCAAGAACATCTTATTGTCTTATTGTTTTGACATTAATGCCAACACATGCCAGAGGGGACAACACAAGAGTCATGTAAAATTTGTGTTCCAAACATATTAACAAATAGTGAACAAGACTATTTTTCTTAAAGTCTGATATGAAATGGATAACAATTATGTGTTCCAATGACATGAAATAAGCATATATATGCCTATATGTTTAGCATAATTTTACAATAATAAAATAATTAAAGAAGCCCATGAAAAGTCTCGTATCAAATGTATAACACCATAGTGTTGAAACATATGAAAATGGTGTATCTCTACACCACAATTGTTCAATATTGAAATATTGAAACCCACAGAGCAGAATCAGTATTTGGAGCCTGTCTCATCAATTCCTACATTGCCTATTCCTTGCAATCAAGTTCAGGCCTGTGTAAAATACGACACGTTTCTTAGGGTCCTTCTGTATTTTGGGGGGGTGATTCCAGATCCACGAACCCTCGTAGATGATGAACGTGAAACAACAGATTTCTTCCTACTCTGTGCTTTGTTCGTGTTAGGTTTAACAACTTCACCCTATAGCAAAAAATTAATGAGAATTAATGTATGCATGGAAACAGTATATGCAGTATGATATATACAACAACATATCGTTTATGTGTACCTCTGGAACAAAATGCTTCATCTCGGCAAGCTGCGATATGACAAAGCCTTCCACGCACTCTGTGATGGTATCTGCGCCAGGCATGGGAAAAGGCACGTAGCATCGACTGTCAATGGCGTCAACAATTCTGAATCTCACACACTTTTTTGGGTGCCTCAAGCAGTGGGTGTGAGCTTTTCTGGCGACATGTAGAATGCCTTTCGCAACCCATTTATGCCTCCTCCAAAGGTCGATGTGATCACCGACCTTAAAAGTTAGTCCGTTGAACTCTATCATCTGTTCATCCACCAGATCCTCCTGCAATGGAAACATCATTGACGTGAAGCATAATTGAAGGCACATTAAAATATTCCTAAAGAAATAAGAACAAAGCATGGAAGTGTGTTGGGTTTCATACCAATATAGATGGCACACCGCACCTCTCCCTGTCCCCATTTCCATCTTTATTTCCATCTCCCCCTTACAGGCCAGCACTCTCCTCCTCCCCTAGTCCATCCTTATTACCCTCTCCCACTTGCAAGCCAGTGCTCTCCCCGTCCCCATGTCCATCTCTATCACCCAGTTCCACATTCAGCCCAGTGTTCTCCCCATCCTCATGACCATCTATGTTACCCTGTCCCACTTCATGGCCAGTGCTCTCCCCATCTACATGTCCATTTGTATTAGCCTCTCTTATTTCAATCGCAACGACATCGCTAATTAGGTCAAGGCCAACACTTCATTGTTTATCCTTTCCCTGTAATAGCATGAATTAAAAGGTCATTTCAAATTCAGGTGCATGCACCAATTCATTGAAATAATCAAAACAAACATTAAATAAAAGAATTGCAATTCACCATTTCTTCTACTTCCTCCATGTCAAGGCACCTTGACACGTTTGATGACATATGCTCATTTTTCTTCTTCTTCTTCTCAACATTGTTAGACGGCGGGTTGGGAGGAACAACATCATCTTGTGCTTCCATGGGAAATTGTTCACCATCAAAAATAAAAAAAACCTGCTTGAGGGCAGCAATTCATTGTTCATCATTGTTGTGTAATAGGAGGAATTGAAACGTTGCACCAAATCAGATGCATGCAACCAATTATTTCAAATAAGAAAAACAAACTTTACAATAACAAAAGATTTGGAGATCACCATTTGTTTTCATTTCTTCTTTAGATGGTGCCTTGAAACTTTGAACTGTGTAGGATGGTTATTCTGAATCTTATACGCAGGGGTGGGAGGAACAACACCATCTTCGCCTTTCGTGGCCACAACTTCCTCTAGCGAATGAGCCCTACTCTGCTGGGGGGAAGAAAATGCTTCTCGACCATCACCCTGGCATGTTATGTAAGTTAACGTTAAGTGAACCTTCTATATATTCGAACATAAAAGATTAAGAAAGGAAAATTCACATTTAACAGTTCAGTTCGACTTTACCATTCCTTCTTGTCTCTTTCTCTCCTGCAATCGTAATATTTTTTTTCTTCTCTACTGCTTCATCTCATCAGTGTTGTATAACTCCATTTTCTTCTTCACCTCGTCCTTTCCTTCTTGGGGAAGTTGAAGGAAGTTTTGTTTCCCAAAGTTTTGATAGACACGTCTAACAACATGCTTCTACTATAGATGCTGTCATATATTCATTTGGTAGTCTGTATTTTCCACCTTCTTTAGAAGGTACTCTTTCAATTTATCAAGGGGAGGAGCGGGTTGTTTTGGTTACCCTCCCAACATAGCTCGGCCACGCTTTGGTGCATCAAGAATAGGAAGGTGGTGATGCTGAAACCTATGCATGTTGAACACTCTCCAATCATAATACTTTTTGGTACATTATTCTACAATACAATAACATATATATATTCCATTCACCGTTTCTCTTCTATATTCGACAACAACCTACACAACAAGTTTGGAAAATAAAATCACTTAATATATTTGATATTCAATCAAATTGAATGCACAACATATATACACAACCAAACGATGCAATAATTCGGTTATTATATCTACCTTCCCACCCACCACATCACTCCGTGCTTCATTGGATCCCTCTCCATCCTTAGGGTCTCCCTTTACATGCTTTTCCTTCTGGTCATGGACTATGGCAAGAGCGAGATCATCTCCCTGATTATTTTCCTGAATCAAAGGAATGATATATGCCAAAATCAAAATATTTGTAAGAGACATGATATTTTTGAATTGAAATTAAAAAGCATTCTAATTCATGCATAGGAAGGGAAGGGCAATTGCAAGTTCACAATCAATTACTGAACACATCGTTGCCTTATGGTTGATCATTTTCGTAAATCGAGGGGACTTCCTCCGTACCACAATTGCTGCCTCCTGAATAAAACATTCCCACTTTCCAATCAACGTCATAACTACTTATGAGAGATTAAAATTATACATTGGATTGCATCTTGTAATCACCAGATCTTACCTGCACGTTTCGTGAATGAGACTGCCCCAAAGAAGATGCACTACTACACAACCTTTCAGGTGTGTTGTCCACGTCAATGACATTCTTCACTGCAGGAACCAATTTCCGTTTTACAACACGCATCCTTGGTTTCCTGTAAACTATAAAATTATTGCAAGTGTTATGGACAGTTAAAGTTCAAAAATTTATTGCACAATTTTGTAGTAATCAAGCATATATTCTTTATAATGAAAAGAAGAAATTGAAACGCACAACCCACACTTTTATAAAACACTATACAAGTAACCCGCTCTGTTTTACCACATGCAATTATTTTGCCCAATTATTATTGTCAATCATGCGAAGATACTGAATTGCAATTTATACCATAACTAACAGTTGTAATTTTTGGAGGTGCCAGTTTTACATTCATATAATGTAAATAAAAAAATCTTTTCAAGACACTCAAATTGTTTTCCAAATTTTTAGGTTGGAAAACACAGGGTGTTATAAACCATGCAACCCAAAAACTGTTAAAAGATAGCACTTTCTGTTATGCAGACTGTTATAAATCAATGTATTGAAGTTCACATTCATATTTTATAAGAATCCATCACATGCACTAAACATTCCATTTCAATATCAGAATATGTTTCAAACAGAAGATGCACAAAAAATATTGCACGATGGAAAACACACTAGGTTGTCCTTCACTTTTCAAATATTGTTCAATGACAACACTTAGTGTTATGCACACCGTAAGAAAACAATTTATTGAAGGTCACTTTCATATTTTAAAACTGCCCTTGCTTGCAACAAAAGTTGCACACAAAAAAGTAAAGTTGTAGTATGGAAAACCCAACGGGTTGTCCATCGCTTCTCAAAAGCTTAAATAATTATGGTTACTTTTTAGCTTGAGGATCATTTAGGTTATATATAATGGGAGCAAGCTATGTCTTGGACAAAATTCACATATGTATATAACATAGGATATGCCGGTTTGAAGCATTTTTTTTGTGTCAAGGGTTTTGAAATTTTTGTTTTGTTTCCTCCCCGTATGCCGGTTTTCGAATTTTGCTGTTTCCAAAAGAAATAAACGACAACCCATTGTAGAAATATGAGTGAAATTATTGAATAATGTTTGTAGAAAGCAAAAACTGTGGGTTCTGCAATGAAATGCTATATTTCAAAAATCATGTAAAACCCAAAATTTCGCCATTGTTTGCATTGTTTTTTGGAATGGATAGAAAAGAGAATACCGTGGCATTCAAAATAATAATTAGGAAATATGAAAAATCCCACATCCAATCCCATTTTTGCCACCATTTTATACACTATTGTTTTGGAAATGACACTGTCTCGTAAAACTCAGACTATTGTAAAACCCACCGTTTCACTATGATGTCTCCTCATGTTATATATGTGTCCACGTATGTTCTTATGTATGTTTTTCATGCAATATTCAATGTGCATAGGTGAATTTTGTCTAGGATTTTGAAACCGGCGTAACTCGTAGACAAAATTCACCTATGTACATTGAAAAATGCATTATAAACATGCATGGATACTACACAACATGATGAGACATCATAGTTGGAAAACACACTATCTCCTCTCTGTTGCAGAGGAACCGACATATCTTATGTTATATACATATGTGAATTTACGCCTGAAACTGGCATATCCTATGTTATATACATATGTGAATTTTGTCCAGGAGTTAGCTTGCTCCCTCCTTAACTCATGGACAAAATTCACCTATGTGTATATGATAGCATATGCAACCATACCACATGGAGAAAAGAGCCACGACGAAAGAGGTGGGACCCGCGGTGACGGAAAAGGTTGCCGGACGGAAGGAAAAACATGACGGCTGGACATCTTATCCCTCGTGCCGTTTGTTGTCCGATCGCCTAGAAATCGTGTCAGCATCGACTATTTTTCAAAATAATCATTTGGCGTGGATAGACAAAAAGCCAAAAAAGTTGCCATTCTAAACAATTATTAGCAAATAATAAAAAGGGTTGACAAGGTCCCGTTTTCACCTTTTTTGGACGGTGACATTTTGGTGGATAGCAAGGGAAAGAGTAGCAGCCATGCAGAGCTCCTTTAGGTATGTATATTCACTCTGTGATATGCACATAGTAAGAGGATAATGTATTGAATCTGAGCTTCATAATTTTTAACAACCCTTACTTTCAGCAAAACACTCTTGTTCGATCTCTGTCCAACACATTATTCACATAATAGTTGCATCATGGGAAACATAGTGGGCTATGGCTCACTTATTATTTTATGCAGGCTATGAGAAATGAATGTTTTGAAGTTCACATTATACTTTTTTAACAACACCTACTTCAAGCAAAACACTCTTTTTCAATATCTGCCCATATGTTTCCAACACAAAATTTACATATCAGTAGCATCATGAAAAACATAGTGGGTTGTGGCTCACTTCTTATTTTTTCCTGACTGTAACAAAATAATGTTTTCAACTTCCCTTTCTTGTCTTATGAGACCCCTTACTTTAAGAAAAACAGTCTTGTTCACTACCTGTTCATATGTTTCCAACAAAAAAATTACTTAACTGTTGTAGTATGGAAAACACAATGGGCTGTCCTTGACTTTGCAAAAATAGTAAGAAGACAGTAGCTAGTGTTATGCACAGAGTAAGAGGACAATGTATTGAATTTGAGATTCATAATTTTTAACAACCCTTACTTTCAGCAAAACACTCTTGTTTGATCTCTTCCCAAAGCATTATTCACATAACAGTTGTATCATGGAAAACACAATGGGCTATGGCTCACTTAGTATTTTATGTAGGCTATGAGAAAAGAATGTTTTGAAGTTCACATTGTACTTTTTTAACAACACCTACTTCGAGCAAAAAAATCTTTTTCAATATCTACCCATATGTTTCCAACACAAAATTTACATAACAGTAGCATCATGGAAAACACAATGGGTTTTTGCATGTTATGATGCCTCTCACATGCATTCTTCTAGGGATAATAGTGATGTCCAATTGCAATGCAAAAGCTAATCTCCCTACGAAATATAGAAAAATCAAGTTATTATCCCTGAAAAAACATGTGTTTGAAATGATAACATAACCAGACATAAACGATATCAATTTTCCACAATTCGTATTGATTATTGCTAGTTGAATTATGGATTTGATTGTTTAAGAATTCTTGCATGAACGTTTGGCATCACAGTCCATGATCCAACATAAGGATGAAGAAGACAACATCACTCATCATGATGTTGGATCACGGAGTCTCATCTGCAATGTTGATGCAAACATTCTTAGACAATCGAATCCACAAATCATTGAACTATGATAGGCAAATATGTCTTATCCCTGAAGAAGGGCAATAAATTATCATGTGTAAGCCATGTCACAAGGAGATCACTTTTTGGAATTGGGAATAGGCTATTCTCCCTACAAAAATACGTGTGACATGCATCATAACAATCATCTTCTTTTCAAAATAATTGTTCGGCATGGATGCACAAAAAGACCAATACATGTCATTGAAAACCATTATTTCCAAATAGCAAAACGTGGTGCCAAGAATGTAATTAAATTGGAAAACTAAAATGGAACAGTGTGTTTTCAACACTGCAAACCATCTATAACAACATCGTGCCTTGCAAGTATTATGTTATGATACTTGCAAGGCATAGTGTTGTTATAGATGGTCTATAGTGTTGAAAAAACACACTATCCCATTTCAGTTATTTGAATCTCCTCGTTTAAATGTAAAGGGTCATCTCATGATGGGTTCTTAAGACCCACGGTTTTGTAAGATGGAATGTTAGAAAACAGTATGAAAGTCTTCTAGATCACACCTTCCATTTTTGTGTTTAAGTTTCAAGTATATAACAAATTACATGCTTCATAACACATTGGATTTTTCAACCTCCACATCACAACATACCCTAGCCCTTTCGGGTTTTTAGACCAGTATATCTAGGTGTACACATTGTGTAGTGCATGTTAGAAAATATAATGTGTTTTGGAGCTTGCCTTTACTTATATGGTATACCCAACCTTTGTCTTGTAATGCAAATATAAAAAACATATAGATGGTGTTTTATTTTATCAAATAGCACATCTCTCATTTAACGGGGACAATAATAACCCTCAACACATAGTGTAATTCATAGTACGCATTTCATTATGTTTCACAATAATTCATGTTGGAAAATCGTACGTGTTAAGAAAGAAGCAACCCAAATAGTGTTGTCAAACCCTCTGCAACACTATTAGATAGTACACATCACCTCAATTTGGTCGGTATTCTCCTCCAAGTCATCCATGTGCACTGAGACCTTTTTCTTTCCCTTTCAACGTGCATATAGGAAACAAGAAAAATAGTATTTTCTATAGGAGTTGAGAAAATACAACACCACAAACTCCGAAGATCACTTGCATGCAAATAACCTATCACAAAAGAAGAGATGGAGATAAACAAGCAAGGGTTCTCTGAAAACTGAAAATGTATATGTCAGAGAGAATGAGAGAATGAATTGATATGAAATACAATGGGATCAATCCTTTTAAAAAGAAGATCATGCAAACCCTAATAAAACCCTAATAGGAAAAACCCTAATAGAAGCCCTAATAGGATAACATTTAATATTTAATATAATTATTAAATGCCACTTTATGCAAACTAACATGAAATCTTAAGAAGGGAATAAAGGTAACTTAATCAACATAATTAAGTTAAGACCTTTACTCTAACACCCCCCCTGAAGATGAGCAATAGTGCAACTACAAACAAATGCAAGAAAGCAAAGGTAACTACAATGGAAGAAGGAAAACATGGGTTCCGACAACTAGGCCAGATCAGGTACCCAAATACAACCAAATCTCTGTAAAGAGGAGAAATAGAGAAAACCTCATGGGAAAAAGCTCTACTCCAAAAAGAGATGCAGAAAGACAAGAAGAAAGAAGAACATCACTGAAGCAGAAGAAGCTGCAAACAACTGTCGAAAGATGACAGCTATGGTGCTGAAGAACCTCCGTTGAAGATAGGATGATCAGGAACAAGAAGACAACAATTTGCATATGTTCCCATACGACACTACTTGAATCAGATGGAAAACAAAGGCAAACACCTGGAATAAAGATACAGATGGCACAAGAACCAATAGTCTGAAACACTGATCAACTAAAAATGGAAGATCTCTTCCAAGGTGAAACCAAGGAAGAATTAGCACAAAAAATATAATAACCCTCCCATAATACTGAATTGGGAGAGCCTGACAGATCCACTGAAATGGTGGGAAACACCCTATAGTGCATGAAGAAGAAGATACAACATTTGAAAGTGCACAAGAAAGCACCTGCAACTGAAAAGGTGGTGTACAAAATAAAGCACACATGTATGAGGTTGGAATCATATGGATCCATGGTCGTCATGGAGGGACACTCACCAGACAAAGGTATGAAGGCAAACAAAGGCAAATTACACAACCCCCCATGGTATCGATTCACTGTCATCGTGAAGGGATACTCACCGGACAAAGATGTGATTGCAAAATAAAGGCAAACTACACAACCCCTCATGGCACTTTATAATAACAGTGTGAGTACAAAATATGGCACAACCTTATGTGCAAAATTCCTAAAAGATGCATGTACAATAGTGTGGCACTTTATCTCAGTGCGTTTACATAAAAGATAGCTTACAAATGATGATCAAAATGTCCAAAAAGGACAAAGCTGGAAATACATGAAGAACAGCCAAAAACAAAGCATCTCATGCAAACAAAAAGTTTCCAAGAGCAAATATGTCTAGGTAATCCACCAGTGTGAAAACACAAATAACTGAATAAAATATACTTGGAGTGAAATATGAAAAAATTGCATGGATGAAACTGAAGAGCTCTGAAATACAGCTCCAACGCCGCTGAGATTGCGAAAAACAGAGAAATAGATCAAAAGTTATGAGCTTGAGACTGAAAATAGCCCCTTTATCTTCAACTGGCTGTATAATGCACCAACAGAAAAATGAAGTGATGATACCCACACCACTAGAAAGATGAGAAAACCAGCTTTTTGATGATATCTCGTTTGCCAAAAAACGATATCGTATGCCCAAGTTACGACCTCTGAAATAAATCAGCTCCAAAGAAGGAAAAAACCAGCGTTGGGTTAAATTTGACGATCATACGGCTGTCCCAGCAAAAACACTGGGTTAAATTTGACGGCCAAATGGTCGTCACCGTAAATGCACAACTGGACTTATTTTAAAAAAAATGTTTTTTTTATAAAAAAAAACAAATAAAAAAAATCATAAAAACATTACAGATTTTAAATATATATTTTTTAAAAAGGGTGGGGAGGCACATGGCCCACCCCACGACATGTGTGGGGCCGGGGTACGCTTGTGCAGTACAAACCTGCCAGGGTACGATTGCCGCCAAGCGTTAAAAGGCTTTTCTATTTTTTAAAAAAATTTAATTAAAAAATCAAATTTGACAATGAAAACTGCGAAAAAGATTTTTGTAGAAAATAATTTTTTTTGACGAAAAAGAAATTTCGAATTTTTTTTTCCAGGAATTTTTCCGAATTGTGTGCAGATGACGACGTACTTAAAAAAATTTTGCCCCAAATTTTGACTTTGTCCAAAATGGACAAATGAACAGTCGATTTAGGGGTTTTGGACCGTTGCGACGCAATGACAATGTCCGTTTGAGCTGAAAGTGCTTCAAAATTGCAGGTATGCCCTGGATCAGAAAAATAAGCCCTAAACCCTTAAAGCTTCAAAAATCTTCAAAACAAGAACAGGAAGCAGCAGGTCAGGAGCTCTGATACCATGTAGGAGTTGAGAAAATACAACACCAGAAACCCCAAAGATCACCTACATGCAAATAACCTGTCACAAAAGAAGAGATGGAGACAAACAAGCAAGGGTTCTCTAAAAACTGAAAATGTATATATCAGAGAGAATGAGAGAATGAATTGATATGAAATACAATGGGATCAATCCTTATAAAAAGGAGATCATGCAAACCCTAATAAAACCCTAATAGGAAAAACCCTAATAGAAGCCCTAATAGGATAACATTTAATAATTAATATAATTATTAAATGTCACTTTATGCAAACTAACGTGAAATCTTAAGAAGGGAATAAAGGTAACTTAATCAACATAATTAAGTTAAGACCTTTACTCTAAAATTTTTGCCTTGCTTTCTCCAAACAGAAAAGGCTCATGTTATTCCCTTCCACTTTTCCCATGCCACACAAAAGAAACTTTCCGACGAAGCTAACCCGCCCACTTTTTTGCCCGAAAATGGGCGGGAAAACGCACCTGATGACGCCGTTAACTCTTGCTTGACTGTAGCTCGGACGTTTGGTCCCCTCTACCAGTTTCGTCATTTTTTGTTTCCATGTATGTTGTTATTCTAACAGATCTTTTACAATTTGTCTATAATATTTAGGGCCAAGTAATGGGAGTAGACCAAATTATCAATTAAGTTATTCCTACCCATTGGCTTTACGAGTTTTATTTAATACAGTGCATAGAACTATTTGGAGTAGTCGCTTGTTATATGTGCACATCTTTCATCATCTGATTCGACCAAATAAATGCTCACACTATTTGCAGTGTTTGAAAATACAATGTCCCCATATAAGGTGTTAAGAAACAAGCAACCCAAATAGTGTTGTAAAACTCTCTACAACAGAGAGGAGACAATGTGTTTTCCAACTACGACGTCTCATCATGTTATGTATGTATCCATGTGTGTTTTTCATGCATTTTTTGATGTACATAGGTGTAATTGTATGTCTAGGAGTTAGCCAGCTCCTTAACAAACAAGCAACCCAAATAGTATTGTAAAACCCTCTGTGACAGAGAGGAGACAATGTGTTTTCCAACTGTGCAACTAATGAGAGAAATTGAATTGTTCCAATCAGGAGAAAGCTAACCCATAAAAAAAAAGCACCTATTTATGGAACATGAGATTAAAAAAGTATTTCATTTTCCTCATCTGATTTGACCAAATAAGTGCTCACATTATCTGCACAGTTGGAAAACACACTGTCTCGATATAAGGTGTTAAGAAACAAGCAAGCTAACTCAAACAAAAAGCACCTATTTATGTAACATGAGATGAAAATGACATTTTATTTTTCTCATCTGACTCGACCAACTAAATTCTCCCATTATCTGCACGATTGGAAAACACACTGTCTGGATATAGTGTTAAGAAAGAAGCAACCCAAATAGTGTTGTAAAACCCACTGCAACAAAGAGGAGACAGTGTGTTTTCCAACTGTGCAAATAATGAGAGCAATTCAATTGTTCCAATCTTGAGAAAGCTAACTCATAAACAAAAAGAAACTACTTATGTAACATGAGATGAAAATGGCATTTCATTTTCATCATCCGATTCGACCAAATAAGTGCTCACATTATCCACACAATTGGAAAACACACTGTCTCGATATAAGGTGTTAAGAAACAAGCAAGCTAACTCATAAAAAATACACCTATTTATGTAAACATGAGATGAAAATGACATTTCATTTTCCTCATCTGAATCGGCCAACTAAATGCTCCCATTATCTGCATGGTTGGAAAACCAATTTCTCAATATAAGGTGTTAAGAAAGAAGAAACCCAAATAATGTTGTAAAACCCTCTGCCTTTTTGCCTTTGTGAAGTCTATGTGCCAAAACGTGATATTTTGCTTGTAAGAGGTGGTATGTGTAGTGTGGAGTTTAAGGTAATCAAGATAGACCCTGGGGAATACTGTGTTGTTCCTCCAAATACTAAAATTTTCTGTGAATGGGAGCCTGTAAGTGGGAGGATGAAGATAGATTAGAGGAAAGAGGTTATGATGATGTTGGTGGTGTATGGAAAAAAATGGCTCAGATACATGAATTGGTAGAACTTCCTCTCAGGCACCCACAAATCTTCAAATCAATTGGTGTGAAACCCCCAAAGGGTATTCTGCTTTATGGGCCACCTGGTTCTGGGAAAACCTTAATTGGTAGGGTAGTTGCAAGTGAAATCGGTGCCTTCTTTTTCTGTATCAATCAACCTGAAATTATGTCAAAGCTGGCCGTAGAAAGCGAAAGCAATCTCTGGAAGGCTTTCAGGAGGCTAAGAAGAATGCACCTTCCATTATATTTATTGATGAAATTGATTCCATAGCTCTCAAGAGCGAAAAAAATCACGGTGAAGTTGAGAGGAGAATAGTTTCTCAACTACTTATAGTTATGGACACACTTAAGTCTCGTGCTCATGTTATTGTGATTGTCACAACTAACCGACCAAATAATATTGACCCGTCACTTAGAAGTTTTGGAATATTTGATAGGGAAATTGACATTGGGTTTCTGGATGAAGTAGGAAGGTTGGAAGTGCTTCATATCCATATGAAGAATACGAAGCTCTTTGATGATGTACGTATTGTAGAACCTAAATTGCTTTTTGTAATTCTAGATCTAATGTCAAGCAGTGCTTGGATTTTGAGAGAATTTATTAATATTTGTTTTTCTTGGTGACAATATATATCAATCTTTAGGATTCTTGGTACAGGTTGATCTCAAAAGGATTGCTAAGGATACTCATGGAAACGTTGGAGCAGATCTTGCAGCTTTGTGCTCTGAGGCTGCACTTCAGTGTATTGGGGAAAAAATGGATGTCATTGACTTAGAAGATGAGACAATAGATGCTGAGATTCTAAATTGAATGGCCGTGACTAATTAACACTTCCAGACTGCATTGGGCTCTAGCAACCCATCCGCTTTTCGTGAAATTGTGAGTTTTTCCAAACCATGTCTAGACATTCAATTTTTCTCATATTGATTAAGTAGGGATTGTATTTTAAACTATTGATCTATTGCGCCACTAAATTTTCAATTCCTAAGTTTGTTTGTTTCTGATGATTTTCATAATGGTAAATTTTCTTATGAATATTGGGAAAACATTGACAGGTTGTCAAGTTCCAAATGTCACTTGGGAAGATATTGGAAGGTTGGAAAATGTCAAGAGAGAGCTTCAATAGGTATATTGAGATACGTGGTTCACTATATTTGTGCCTTGCTTTTATTTCAATGCAGAAAACCTGCTTTTGAAGGATATATGAACTAAAAAAATTCATATGAGTTTGGTGTACACTGTTCAATATCCAGTGGAGCATTCTGAGAAATTTGAAAAATTTGGAATGTCTCCTTCAAAACAAGTGCTATTTTATGGACCACCGGGTTGTGGAAAGACATTGCTTGCAAAATACATTGCCAATGAATGCCAGGCCAATTTCATCAGTGTGAAGGGCCCTGAATTGTTATCAATGTGGTTTTGAGAGAGTAAGGCTAATGTGACACAATTTTTATAAGGCCAAAGGGTCAGCTCCTTCTGTCTTGTTTTATATGAGCTCGATTCTATTGCTACGTAGGTGTGTTGCTTTTTTATATGTAAAAGTTTAAGGTTGACTATAAATGACTGGGAATTTTATTTGACCTTTTTGAAGTAGGCTCTAACTTGTGATGCATAATTGGTTTGCATGTTTCTAGCCTGGTAGTAGTGTTGGGGATGTTAGTGGTGTTGTAGATAGAGTCCTTAATTAGCTGTTGATGGAGATGACTTGTATGAAAACCAAGAAAATAGTTATCATTATTTCTGCTACAAACATGCCTGATATCATCAATCCTGCATTGTTAAGGCCTGGCCGACTTGACTAGCTGATTTATATTCCCTTACTTGATGAGTCCTCACGCTATCAAATCTTCAAATCTTACTTGAGAAAGTCACCCGTATCAAAGGATGTAAACCTAATGGCATTGGCCCGTTATACCCAAGGATTTAGTGGAGCTGATATCACCGAGATTTGTCGGAGGGCTTGCAAGTATGCTATTAGACAAAATATTGAGAAGGTGAGTTCCAATTGTGCCATCTTTTGCAAACTAGATGTGTTTATGGATTTCTAATGGTTTTTATTTTGACTGTTATGTTACTAATTTTTTAAGATAGAGCAGTAGTCTACCTATTGAACTTAAATCAAATTGCAACTTGTTATTTCAATTCATCATACTGGCACGCGTTTCAATTTTACCATAACCTCTCCCCCCACACTTTCAGGAAATTCAACGTGAACGAAAAAGAGCCAAGAATCCCGAGGCAATAGATGAGGATGATAGTAATGAGGTAGCTAAAATAAAACATGCTCATTTTGAGGAGTCTATGAAATATTCCTGAAGAATTGCCAGTGATGCTAATATTTGGAAGTATCAAGCCTTTGCAAAAACACTACAAAAATCTCAAGGCTTTGGCTTTGAGTTTCGATCTCCAGATAGACCTGCTAGTACTCCTACTGGGGCTTCACATGTATTTTCTACAACAGATAATGAAGATGACGATGACTTATACAGTTAGGAAACTTCATACAAAACTGTCATCTGAATGAAGAGATAAATGTGTCTGTTCTAGAAGGGACCTTCCGCTGACAACTAGCCAAAGCTATTAAAAGTGGCTTCATTTTGCATGTATGAGTTTAATATTAATATGTTCTAAACTTTATTTAATTTAGTAGCCCTTTAGTAGTGGACCGAATACTCTTTAGTAACTTGTAAGTTGTTAGACCAAGATCAAATTTATTGAAAATAAAGTTACTTAGCTATGGAAACCTTCGTTCAACTGGTAGATAATGCTATGTAAACTTTTGTTTTTCTTTATGCTGTTATAAAATATGTTTTACTAAAATAAACTCTGCAACAAAGAAATCCTTGTTCACCTTTGGTAGGTATGCTATAGAAACTTATTATTCTAAAGCCTTGTTCAACTATGGTAGGTATGCTATAGAGACTTATTATTCTAAAGCCTTGTTTAACTCTGGTAGGTATCCTATAGAAAATTATTATTCTAAAGCCTTGTTCAACTGGTTGGTGTGCTATTTTTCTTTGTCTTCTAAGGAATATTTTTTCACTAAATAATTTTACAACAAAACCTTGTTGAACTTCTGTTTATATGCTATAGAATTCTACTTTATACTAACCCTGTTAGGATACAGTTTACAATAAAATGTCAATTTATATTCTTACATTTATTATTATTAACATTACTATGCGTTCACTACACTTGCAATTCAAGCTATGGAAGCCAGAATCACCTGTATTTACTGCAGAAGGTTCACATCTCCTTAAGCATCCTTGTCAATTCACTTGCCCTTATTTTGTTGAATATTCTTTCGTGGCCTATAAACCACCTGGAAGAAAGACAAGTGTTAGCAATAGATTAAATTGGAAAATTAAAGACAATTGGTGCTAGAAATAAGTTTATTTCTTCCAAATTTCCCCAATATAAAATTTATATGTTCTGCTTAGTGAAAAATGACAGCTTGCACACAAAATAAACAAACATACTAAAATGTACATTGGGAATTTAATTTCCAATTTAACCTATCGCTAACACTAGTATATATATCAACAATCATATGTGCCATTTTTCCATTCTGCTAGAACTGTGAAGCAATGAACGTTCATTCTATTGGATAAATTCATTTCTTCCAATCAGGAATTAGGAGAAACCTAACTCGTAAACAAAAAGCACCTATGTATGTAACATGAGATAAAAATGGCATTTCATTTTTGTCATCTGATTTGACCAAATAAATGCTCGCACTATTTTCCGTGTTGGAAAATACAATGTCCCCATATAAGGTGTTAAGAAACAAGCAACCCAAATAGTGTTGTAAAACCCTTTGCAACAAAGAGGAAACAGTGTGTTTTCCAACTATGACGTCTCGTCATGTTATGTATGTATCCATGTATTTTTTTCATGTGTTTTTCGATGTACATTGGTGAATTTTGTCTAGGATTTAGGTGGATCCTTAAGAAACGAGCAACCCACATAGTGTTGTAAAACCCTCTGCAATAGAGAGGAGACAGTGTGTTTTCGAAATATGGCGTCTCCTCATGTTATGTATGTATCGATGTACATTTTTCATGCGTTTTTTGATGTACATAGGTGTAATTGTATGTCTAGGAGTTAGCCGGTTCCTTAACAAAAAAGCAACCCAAATAGTATTGTAAAACCCTTTGTGACAGAGAGGAGACAATGTGTTTTCTAACTATGACGTCTCCTCATGTTATGTATATATCCATGTATGTTTTTCATGCGTTGTTCGATGTACATAGGTGAATTTTGTCTAGGAGTTAGCTGGCTCATTAGGAGAAAAAAGCAACCCAAATAGTGTTGTAAAACCCTTTGCAATAAAGAGGAGGCAGTGTGTTTTCCAACTGTACAATAATGAGAGCAATATATTTGTTCCAATTAGGAGAAAGCTAACTCGTAAACAAAAAGCGCCTATTCATGTAACATGAGATCAAAATGGAATTTCATTTTCCTCATTTGATTCGACCAAATAAATGTCTGCATTATTTGCACATTTGGAAAACGCACTGTATCGATACAAGGTGTTAAAAAACAAGCAACCCATATAGTGTTGTAAAAATTTGTTCCAATCAGATAAAGAAAGCGAAATGACATTTTGGCTGTAGCAAAGAGTTGTTCAAAAATGCATGAAAAACATACATGAGAACATACATGGAAGCATACATAGCATGATGAGATGTCGTAGTGTAGGGCCCGCCAAAATGGCGATCGACACAAAACCGACAGACGAAACAAAACGTCTGGGCGATGGTCAGGTGGGAGTTAACAGCGTAGTCAGGTGGGTTTTCCCACCTATTGCCAGGCAAAAATGTGGGCGGGTTAGCTTTGTGGACAATTTTTTTTTTTTTGGCATAGCAAAAGTGGAAGGGAGTGACGTGGGCCTTTTCTGTTTCAATAAAGAAAGATGAAAATAATATTTGTTTCCTGCTCTTGGGAATTTTCTATTTCAAGAAAGAAAGGTGAAAATACAGTTTTCTACCAACAAATAGCCATTCCTATCTTCGTTGTTCATTACATAATGGCAAGATGGCACATACATAGAGCGGATATACATACTTGAAGGAATTCCACATGGCTGCTACTCTTCCACTACTCTTGCCCTCACTATCCACCAAAACGTTGCCATCCAAAAATGGCGAAAATGGGACCTTGTCGGTCCTTTTTATTATTTGCTAATAATAGTTTTGAATGCCACGTTTTAGGCTTTTTGTCCATGCCAATAAATTATTTTGAAATCCCGCCAGCACTGACACGTTTTCCCAGCAACAGTTGTAGATATTGGCCCTTTTCTGTTTTGAGAAAGAAAGGTGAAAATACTATTTCTTTCCACTCTACACATTGAAAGGGAAAGTTGAATGTTTCAGTGCATGTGGATAAGTTGTAGGAGAAATCAGACCAAAATCAGGTGACATGTACTATCCAATAGTGTTGCAGAGGGTTTTACAACACTATTTGGGCTGCTTCTTTCTTAACACCAATGGTTTTCCAACATGAATTGTTGTAAAACATAATGAAGTGAAGGCAGGCTTCAAAACACATTGTATTTTTTGACATGCACTACAGAATGTGCACACCTAGATATACTGGTTTAAAAACCAGAAAGGGCTAGGGTATATTGTGATTGTTAGTGTTTTATAGATCAGATAAACAACTGAAAGCACTCAGAATAATTGCAACACATAAGACAATAAAAACAACAAGATACCTTGGGAAAACCCTATTCATGAACATTATTCAACAATTCAATACTTCAAAATATCTTGAGTAATAGATAATTAATTCATCAATCATGACATGACTTTCTTTCAATTTCTCGGAAGAGCTAATCTAAAAAGACAATCTTCACAATTTAGCATGATACAACTTGCAATGAATAAATCTAAAGAATCTTATCACATAGATCACTATTTACTGGTCACACATAAACCTAAGTAAATAATGTCAAATTTGCACAACTCAACAAACTGAATTTTAGCCTAGAATGGTAATCAAAACAAAGAATACTTATCTCTTAAATATTCTGAAGGGTGGACATAGTATGATACGTTGCTCTTGCGCTTAGTACACAACCTTCACAGCTTGAACATAGGCCCATGACTAGAGTAGAAATTCACTAGAATCATTTTGGGGAGAGATCTCAATCACATCCGCAAATGAAGCATGCTGATTAGGCCTGGTAGGACAATCCTTCGCATAGTGACCAAATTCGTCACATCTAAAGCATTGAACATGAGAGAGGTCCCACTTCTTCTTGAATGCAGGAGCACCATCTGACCCATTATCTCTATTCCTCTTGAAGAATCCTTTCTTCCAAAATTTTCCTCTCTTCGATGAATGAGAGGTGAGAACATGTAAATCTTCATTCTTTGAACTTTGACCAATGCCTCTATCCACCAACCTCGACTCCTCTTGAATGCAATCTACCCTTAATTGATCAAACTTGGGAAGTTTCGATCTCACACTACTTCCTTGAATGTAAGAATCCCAAGATGAAGGAAGACCATTAAGAGCCAACATGGTCAAATCCTTGTCATCAACAATATGACCAATGGTAGAGAGTTGATCTCTCAATTTGGAAATATTCATGAAGTAGGTGATGACAAACTCTCCTTCCGTCATCTTAACATGAACTAGTTGTTGCTTCAGTGCAAGTGCCCGACTAGTGTTGTTGATTTCGTACAACTCTTCCAAATTAGTGAACATCTCCCTTGCAGTATCCAACCTGAAGACAATCAGAAACACATGATCTTTGACGGAATCAACCAACACTTTCTTTGCCCTAGTTTCTTTCTTCCTCCTCAGGTTCGGGGACTTTTGTTTTCACAAACTCATCCAAATAAATCTCTTCCAAGGTGAGCAAGATCCTGAACCTCCATGAAGTGTATTTAGAAGCTCCTTCGAGTCTATCCTCAATTTTCAGACCATTCACCATGTTGAAATTCAAAAATAGAGATAGACTGAAAAAGATTAAAGTGAGTGCTGCAAAACAAATATGATCACTATCTTTTTCAAACCCGCTTTGATACCATGTTGGTGTTTTATAGATCATATAAACAATTGAAATCACTTAGAATAATTGCAACACATAAGACAATAATCACAACAAGATACCCTGGGAAAACCCTCCTCCTGAGGGAGAAAAACCCAACAAATATTTCTCTTATATATATAGGAACAAGAGCAGAAATCTGCTTACAACTCAGGCCCAACAATGGCCGAATTTGATACAATGAGCAATCACACCTCTCCTAGATGCAAAGATACAAACAAATATGTTTCTCCTTGAATTCGGTCTACTACTGCAAAACAATGATCTTCTGCAACTGTACGATCTGCTGCTACACAATGATGATCTGCTGCTCAAGATGTTGATCTGTTGCATAAGTGTGACCTTCTTCTAGGAATGCGAATTATGAAGAATGAACTTGATGATCTCAAAAGACAATTTCAACCTTGTATTTATACAAGATGAGATGTCTTCTCAAGTAGGTCAGCCCTTAAGAAGAATAAACAAATAAATACAATAAATGTCAAAGGTCGGCCCAATATTAATTGGAATATGAACTATAATTAAATGCAAGAGGTCGGCCTTCCCACAAGAAAATGATAAATTGAATAGCTATAAAGCTACATTCAATTTATATTATTATCTTCAAAAATCGTGCAAGAGAAAGTAGACTCTTGCAGCTGTCATAAACATCAACAGTGATGTGGAGGTTGAAAACTATAATGTGTTATGAATCATGCAATTTGTTACATACTTCAAACTTAAACAAAACAATGGAAGGTGTGATTTGGAAGACTTTTATACTATTTTGTAACATTCCATCTTACAAAACCATGGGTGTTAAGAACCAAACAACACAACATGAGATGACCCTTTACATCTCAAGTGGATGATTAAAATAATTGAAACCCAACACTGTGTTTCCCATTTAGAATTCTTACCTGCACTTTTCTTTTTCAATGTTGTAAAATTTAAACACAAAAATGGAATGTGTGATTTGGAAGACATTCAAGTAACATTCCATGTTGAAAACCCGTGGGTGTTAAGAAGCAAGCAACCCACCATGAAACAACCCATTACATTTAAACAAGGAGATTCAAATAAGTGAAACCCAACACTGTGTTTCCCATTAAGAATAATTTTGTATAGTTTTTTTATTGAAACCCAACATTGCATTTCCCATTCAGAATTATTTTTTGCGGTTTCTTTTTTCAATGGTGCGGAATTTAAACACAACAATGGAATGTGTGATTTTGAAGACATTCAAGCAACTGAAATAATCCACATTCTATTTCCCAAATTTCAAACACAAAGAACTTGTAAAACCCTCTACATTAAAACAAGGAGATTCAAATAACTGAAACCCAACACTGTCTTTCCCATTCAAAATTATTTTGTGTAGTTTTATTATCAATCAACTTAAATTTAAACAAAAAAATGGAATGTTTGATTTGGAAGACATTCAAGAAACTAAAATACTCCACATTGTGTTTCCCAAATTTCAAATTACCCCTCACCTCCATTTTGTTGGTATTCTACTCCAACTCCTCCACGTGCACTCAGACCTTACGCTTTCCATTTACATTTAAACAAGGAGATTGAAAAAATAAGAAGTGAGCCACAACCCACTGTGTTTTCCATGATGCTACTATTATGTAAATTTTGTGTTGGAAACATATGGGTAGATATTGAAAAAGAGTGTTTTGCTCAAAGTAGGTGTTGTTAAAAAAGTACAACGTGAACTTCAAAACATTCTTTTCTCACAACTTGCATAAAATAATAAGTGAGCCACAAACCACTGTGTTTTCCATGATGCAATTGTTTAGTGCAGAAGCAATGGTTCAATGAGCTTCCATAGTATATGGTCTTGTTTGTGCACTATTGCTCGGAGCTAGTTGACAAGGCAATTAATCATTTCAACCCTGATACCAACACCATCGAGGGTCGCGAGATGAGAGTTAATATCTACATAGAAGCTATTTGGAACATGCTGTGCATTCCTAAATGAAGCTCCATAGTAGACAAGATGGAGCCATTCAATCCAACAAAGGGGAAGAAAATATGGAAAACCAAAGATCTTGCTTTGGATTTTTTAAACAGAGAAACCAAAAATCCAAAGGAAGATCATAAAAAGCCACCACAGATTCTAATGGCGCACAAAGCTCTCTCCGTAGACCTATAGGATACCTTCTCCATGATGGCCTTTGTTTGTGTCCTAGATACCGACATGTATGATCATGAGTTTCAATTAGGCCTAAGGTTCCAATTGTGCAGGCAACATTCCCTTTTCTGGTATGAATTCGCATAATTCATTTTCGAGGAGATGCTGAGCCAGATAAGGGAATAAAAAACTTAGTAGAGGTTCAGGTTTCCTTCTTTCCTCACCCATCTGTTTTTGCATCAAAGCCCTAAATTCTTCAAAAACAATGTGAGGTTGGCTATATTTGATGAAAATCAATGGAGAAAGCCAGCTTGTGTATGGACTCCTCTCCTCTCCTCAACTTATGATTAATATACATTTTTTTAGATTATTTATTGACTCTGATTCTACAATATTTGAGTGAGGATGGTAGTTTTTACCAGCTCAACTCAAACCAGATAGAGTATATGTAGAATTTCACTTTGAAATTCAACTGGTTTCTTGGTGAAGATTTCACATTCATTCAAATGCGTGACTTTATCGGGGAACCATTTGGGCTTTTGGCATGTCTCACAAATTAGGTGCTGGCCCTTGAAATGTTTCGACAAGTGTCAATTATTGATTTCACCTTTTGCGGAGGACCAACCAAGAAGAGAGGATTTTTCACTTGCCCGCTAAGCTTTAAAACAATAATTATGGCCAAGAAGCGGTCGCATAAGCTGCTAGAGGGAAAGCTGGCTCATTTGGGGCCTGTATGGATTTGCAACAAATGGAATTACAACCTTGACAATGAATTACCAAATGAACATGTCAGGGTAACGCACAACCCCCAACCCTACTGGGAGAAGCGGTGAAATCCACTAAAGGATGCAAATGACTTATTAGTGGACCTAGTTCATATTCTAATAAAGGATATTAGGCCTCCATGGCTCAGGTTCTACTTTTAGTTAGCAAAATATAATGAGAAGCGAAAAATCGAGGCTACTCTTCACAACAATTTGATAAGGTATTTCAACTAGAGTGAGGAAAAGATTCTGACAAGAAATCCAATGCCTGGATGCCCCTTATGAGAGTGTAGAGACAAATGAAATGTTTGTTAAATTATGGAATGATGAGCATCCTGATTCTGATGCAAGTGATGATGAAGATAGCGACCCGAAGGAAGTTGAAAATATAGATGAAGAGAATGAAAAGGCGAGGTTGGCTCTGATGCAACAAGCTGAGAAGGTGATGAAGTAGCCTATCGAGGTTTCTTCAAATGTGTGGGTGAATATATCATGTGCAAGGGATTCATTGACTCACACTTGGATCGCAAAAATAACTAGAACAACCCAACAAAAATAGTCAAAGGCTATAAATGTGGAAGACACACCACCCATCAAATGACAATGCATAGAAGAAGCTTCTAAAGAGGGTTCGTAGGAGCTTGAGGCAAGCCAAGAGCCTGCAATAAGCCAGGGATCACAATCATCTACATCGCAGATATTTATTGTTCCCTCTTCTCTTGCTTCACAATCTTTAGTTCCTTCTGCTTCGTCTTGGTGTCCCTCACTTCAAGTGCCGACCCTTCAATTTTTTCTTCTACTACAATGTTCACGAGATGCTTCTCACAATTCTCCCAAGTGAGACCATTTTCCTTTACCCCTTCGTAGACCTTTCCACCTTTTTCCTTGGACCAATCTGCATTCGCTATTGTTTCACATTTTTCCTTCGTGACCGCCATTTATACCCCTCTTTCTACTACTATGTTGACCCCAAACTAGTCTACCCAGCAGATGGAATCCGCCATGACTCTGCTTCAGCCACACTTTCCTTGAATCCTCCTGCTAGTTCACAAACTGGGCTTTGGCATATTCCTCCTTTGTCCCTGCAAACATTCAATCTTCCTAGGAAGAAATCAACTGGAGCCACTACCCTCTCATTCGCTTTCGCCCTTCCTCCTAGTGCACCTTTTGCAGGTGGACTCATTTAGTCGCAGACATAATTTTTTTCGGAGGGTGATAACAAAAAATAAGCACAGGCTATCAAGGTCCAAAAGAAAAAGGCCAAGGATGCTAAAAATCCAATAGATCCAAAGGTGCAAACTATTTTCAATGAGGCTCAACAATTGCTGCATTTTGTAACCATGTACTTGACTGTCATCAAAATGCAAGGAGAGATGCAACCCAATGATTACAAAATGTATGCCATGGGGCTCAATCTGAGCATAGCCTGACTGTAGGACAAAGTTGAGCTCATGGAGGAGACGCAACGGGTGGTGACCACTAACTTTCTGAAGTCCGATCACTAGTTGAAGAAGAGAGAAGAAAAAGATATGAGAATTGTTGAGAGAATTGAGGTCCTACTGGCAAAGGAAAGAGCAAGGGATGCAAAATTTGTGTGCTTATCACAACAAGCAGAGATAAAGTAGGCTAAACTTCAGGAGGAACTTGTAAAGTTCCAATCCTATGATCCCAACCTAGTCGCCGAGTTATAGCGAAAAAGCCAAGAATATCAGGACTAGTTGGTCCAGGTAGAGCAAGAGATACAATGAAAAAATGAGGAGTTTGATAATCAATGTGCTCAACTAGAACAATAGATGCAACAGAAGGACATGGAATTTGAGGCCCGAAAAACTCAACTAGAGAATGAAGTCCAGGAAATGAAGTCTTCTCTTGAGAGGGAAGTAGCAAACAAAGAACAAGCCAAAGCAAATTGGCTCGCAAAATTAAGAACCCTATAGGGCCAACTCTCCACAATGAAAAACATTAAAAATCTCCACAACGAATGAAAGGATTGTGGAGCTAATGCATAATATTAGATTGAGGGATGCAAAAATTCTAGCATTTTGAAGAGCACTGCCCAACCTCCTGCTGCGCAGTTGGATCTCCTTCTAGTGGAACAACAATTGTATATCTCATACTAGGATAAATTCAAGGCATTCTTCCTAACTTTGCAGCCCACACTCCAATTCATGGCAGAAGCATCAAATTTGAGTAGGGAGATTTGTGGAATAATAGAGTAGTTCCGTTAGTTCATTGTAAATAGAGTTCTAGAGGCTAAGAGGTTGCTCGATAAACTATACATTGTGCCAAATGAAGTTCTAGTAGGTGTAGGGATCAAGGACCGTAAGTTAGCTGCCACGACAACAAAGGAGTTCATTCGGTGGCACACAGTCATTCTCCATGCTCACAATTGCTCTGCCACATTGGGCTAAAGTATGAGTAGCATGCGGGCAAAGTTTTCCCAACTCACTTTGATGGGCTTGCCTTCCCCATTTCTTTCAAATGATATAGTGGCCTCCGTGGAGCACATTGCATAAAAAATTGAGGAGAAGTAGTAGGATACATCCATCTTCCAAGGATTCAGTTAACTACCTATATCCAAGGATATTGAGGGTGTTACCCATCCAATTGCGTGGTTGGTCTTTCAACTCAAATTCAGGTCCAAAAGATCAATGAAGTTGCTTTTCAAAGAGGTGATTGATCTACACAAGGTGTAGGAGAATCTACGTGCAATATCAACGTCATTTGAAGATGACTGAATGCCTCTGTAGATCGCTTTATCCAAGCTCTAAATTTTGTGGCCTGATGGACATGACTTTAGTTTGCAAAACCAAAAAAAAATTGGGTTCTCCGTTTCACAGGTGAAACGACCCTGGTAGTCACCAAAGGCTATGGATATGAAATTCTTCGAGCTACCCTTCGGGCAATTTTTTATTTTTCTTGGCTAATGCACGCACCCCATACTTTTGATTTCATTCTTTGGCCCTTTTTATAAAGAGCTTTGTCTGACCATTGCCACATTTTTGCTAGGCGCTCTCCATAGGGATTTCTTCCTTTGCTCTTCTAACGGCTCCCACCATGCTTCCACATGTCAACAATTCACATATTTGAAGGATGCTTCCCTTCACTTTTTCATCGGGCGTCCATGTGCCACATAACATCTATTCACTTACACTTTTTGGTGGACCCCATAGATAAAACAATTAGAAGAGGATACCTCCACGTGTCTTCAACATGTAGGATTTCATCACAAGGGGGGATGAATGAACCATAGGCTCTAACCTGTCACACACGTCTCTTTTGGGACTTCATCAAGAAGAAGTAAGGAGAAAGCAACGAGCCTCGCCAAGATTGCCACGTGTTCTAACTGCCTTTGTGGATTAGCAACACATGTCGGCACTATGTTCTCCTGGAACCACTGCCATCATTCAGAAGGGATGCATCTGGTTTCTAAATGACTACATTCCATGATCATAATATTTTTTGTTGCAATAGCCAAAGGAAATCATTGCTCTAGATATCTTCGCTCATGACTCAAAATCTTTTCTATTATCGGCCCGCTAGGCGGTGATATTTTTTATCTATAAATACTACTTTTTCTCTTGAAAGAGGAGTTCAAAACTGACAAGAAAATTTGTGGAAAGACACCAGGCCTCTTGTATTATTTTAGCTTATTGTATAATATTCATAGACTGTGCCATTGTTTGGCCTTTCTGTTTCTTGAATATTTGATAAAGATTTATACTTTTCCATTATTGTATTGAGTAATTTGTTCACAGACTTCTATAATTTCAATATAAGCTTGCTGATTCAGACCATGTCTTTGACCCTTCTTTTCAATAAATGTATGGAAGTTATTTTATGTCATTGAGTAAATTATTCAGGTTTCCATTTTAATTTCTCTTATTCTGGGACATAGAAGATTGCTGAATGACCCTTAAATCATATCTAATAGATAGGTTTATCATGCTCATATCTACTTCTTGTCGCATTGCCTTAGATTATATTTCATTTTACATTCATTTCCTTCTACGCTTTTCAACCACCTAATTACAAAAAATGCTGACTTCTTTAAAAATCTTAAGGTCACTTAGTTTAGCACAATAGGTCCACCCTTTAACCGAGTTTCCCATAAGGCTATTACCTTGTCAATTTTTGGCATCAACAGTAGGAATTTCCTTGTCTTGGAGATACAACTACTTGGGATGAGTACTTGATAGTCATTGGAAGTTTATTTTGTGAGTCCTATCTTTTAGACTTGGAGGACACTATTGAGGATAATAATATTCTCATTGATGTTAGATCTTATGGAGTTGAATCACCTTCTTCATATCTTTTGGTGGAACCTTTAGACCCTCTTGTTATTGTCGACATGATCATGTCTCATAACTTGACATTAGATTTGAGACTCTTGAGCAACATTTGGAGTAACTTTCATATTTGGATCTTTCTCTACATTCATATCTACTAGATTTAAGATGGTCATATTCATTAGTGTGGCATGAAATACATGATTAAGGAGTGGTATGTTTTAGTATCAACGGAGAGACAGATGATTATAATTTAGATACTTTATAAGTTTTAAGTTTCATTCCTTCATATTCATTTTAGGAATATGAATACATCATGAATACGCCTTTGGGTTTGTTTCTTCCTAAGGGGAGGAATGCTGTTCAATGATCATGGAACATATTCTACATCTATTTTTTGAGAATCTACTATTGAAACATATTCTACATTGAGGGGATGGATACAAGTTTTCTCTTCTTCTCTCTTATTGAGGGATTCTTTTGTCACATGGGGTTTTTTCATTTTTATATTTTGAGAGAATTTTTCATTTTCTCTATTTTAGGGAGGTTTTTTTTCCATTGGGTTTTCTCCTTTTCTCTGTTTATGGGAGATTAACTTGTACATGGGTACATATAATGGAATTGTAGTTGATACCAATCATTATATCTTTTCATCATTGCATATTTATATGCTTTCTCATTCTCCCTAAGTTGCACTTAAAGGGGGTGTTGGTGTCAACAAGAATATTACCTAACTGAATTTACTTCTACGTCTGATTTACACTAGTCTAGCTAAGTTTACTTAGGGTACACATATTATACTTATCACTTTGTGTATCATATCATAAGATGAATAATTTTTTTCATAATATTATTTTATCCTATGTCTCACCTTGGCCTATATAACCAAGGGCCTCTCTTACATTACTTGTATTGTAAATGATCATTCTATTTGAATTATTTGATAGGAATATAATTTATTCTTGTCATATTGATCTCTCATTTCATTGTATTTTCCATTAGGTCTCTAGATCTTGGGTGGCTATCTCCATAGCCGAATCTTATATTTATTTCTTTTCATCCTAAAAAATCATAATTCTTGTGTGCCAATTTTGGCTTATTACATGATCCAAAAATTTGAATATTTTGACACATTTTATCTTGTTTAATAGCATATTTACCATTATGATTAAAAATATCATTTAATTAGGTATTCAAATTACAAAAAACCCTAGATAAAAAACATGTCTAGGCCAAAATTTCACCCACTTGGGTGATTGTTTCATTATAATTGTTTAATAAAGGTGAAATTTTTTCTGTATCACTTTGGAACACCTTTTAGGCATCTTAATTAATCAAATTTTTTGATGATTACAATTCTTAGGATCACACTCTAAAACAATTTCTTATGCCAAACTAGAAAACAACCTCTAGAGGCCCCAAGAAACAATCTAGTCTAAACTTGGGAACATCGTATAGTCACAGCAGATATCTAAAGCTAAATGCAGATTTTATCAAATAAACTAGAAATAAAACACACAGAAAAATAACACAAAGAATTTAACGTGGTTCACCCAATGTGGGCTACATCCACCAAACCGCAGCCATCCAATGATTTCATTAACCAGTGTAAAACCCTATTACAATATCGCTAATAATCGCTTGTTTCTTATAATACTGTAACTCTATACTAAACCCTTTATAAATTAGGGTTATACAAAATCGGGGATTTTTCCCTTTTTTGTGATTTTTCCCTTTTTCAGTAATTTTTCCGGCGAGGATACATGAAGAGTGTACAGTATAGAATGATCAGTCGCCACATACCAACAATCTCCCACTTGGAGACTGAACCTGGACGACACCGCTGCACTTACAGCTCCCACTGGAAATAAGCACCTTGGATCCTGCTGCTTTCTTATACTTTAATTCAACCTTGAAGGCCAACCGAAGCTGAAGAGGAGCTCAGCTTCTCCCTTATCACCGCCTTAGTAAACATATCCGCTAGATTTACATCTGTATGTATCTTTGCCAGCTTTACCTGTCCATTCTCCATCACTGACCGAATGAAATGATACCTCAACTATATGTGTTTGGTTTTAGAGTGCAAGGCACAATTCTTTGCAAGATGTATAGCACTCTGGCTGTCTGTAAACAAGTAATTTTCAGCCTATTGTTTTCCCAACTCTTCCATGAAAAGTTGCATCCATATCATCTCTTTTGCTGCCTCTGTTGCAGCCACATACTCTGCCTCTGTGGTGGATAAAGCAACCACCTTTTGCAATCGAGATATCCAACTTACCGCTGTCCCACCAACGGTAAATACATAACCTGTGGTACTCCACCTGGTATCAATATCCCCTGCCAGATCTGAGTCAACATAGCCTTTTAAATCTGTATTAGAGCCCTCAAAACATAAATGTTTATTTGGTGTACCTCTCAAATACCTGAGAATCCATTTCACTGCATTCCAATGCTCAATTCCTGGATTACTCATATACCGGCTAACAACTCCTACAACATGTGCAATATCTGGTCTCGTGCATACCATGGCATACATTAAACTACCTACAACTGAAGCATATGGTACTTTGGACATTTTTTCTTCCTCCTCTTGTGTCTTTGGACACATATCCTTAGTCAATTTTACATGACTGGGCAAAGGTGTGCTGACAGCTTTTCCATTCTCCATATGAAATCTCTGCAACACTTTTTTAACATAATCAACCTGAGATAAAAACAGTTTCCTATTTTTCCTATCTCTTGTAATCTTCATACCAAGGATTTGTTTTGCTGCCCCCAAATCCTTCATAGCAAATGAATTTGCTAACTATTGTTTTAACTCCTTTATGTGATCCATGTTAGACCCCGCTACAAGCATATCATCAACATATAAACATAAAATAATGTAGCTATCTTCACCTAGCATCTTAAAATAAACACAATGGTCTGAATTACACCTATTGTAACCTTGCTCAGCCATAAAACTATCAAATTTAAGATACCATTGTCGAGGTGCTTGCTTCAAGCCATATAAGTTTTTCTTCAATCTGCACACTAGTTTCTCCTTACCTTTGACCTCAAATCCTTGTGGCTGTTCCATATAAATTTCCTCTTCCAAATCACCATGGAGAAAGGTAGTTTTAACATCAAGCTGTTCTAAATGCAAATCTTCAACAGCCACAATACTTAACACAGTATGAATAGAGGTCATTTTAACAACTGGAGAAAATATTTCATCAAAATCAATACCTTGTTTCTGTGCAAATCCCTTTACAACTAATCTAGATTTAAATATTTTCTTACCTCCATCCTCCTCTTTCATCCTATAAACCCATTTGTTTGCTAAAGCCTTTTTACCTGCAGGCAACTTGCATAATTTTCAAGTCTGATTTTTCAGCAAGGAGTCCATTTCTTCTTCCATTCCATGCTCCCACTAAACTTGGTATCCACCTGCATAGCTTCATGATAACATTCTGGTTCACCAGCATCAGTTAATAGAATAGAGTACAAAGAGGGAGAAAATCTTTCTGGAGGTCTACTTAACCTTGAAGATCGCCTAACATTCACTGGAGTTTGTGGTATTTCTTGTTGTTGCTATTGCGGAGCATGAGGAACCACTGGAACATTGGTGTTTGTAATATCATCCAGCACTGCATAATCCTGTTCTTTCTTCTCATGCTGCTGCAATAGATCTTTGTACAACATTTTCTCATTGAATATGACATCCCCGCTTCTCACAATTTTCTTATTTTCAAAATCCCAAAGCCTATAACCAAATTCATCTATGCCATATCCAACAAATATACATTTCTTTGATTTTGCATCAAGCTTGGTTCTATTTTCAGAATCTATATGTGCAAATGCTTCAGAACCGAAGGTTTTCAGAAAAGAATAACTTACCTTCTTACCTTTCCATGCTTCCTCTGGAATACCACAACCCAAAGGATTAGAAGGACCTCTATTAATTAAATAAACAACAGTATTTACAGCCTCTTCCCACATGTTTAAAGGTAACCCAACATGCAATCTCATAGTTCGTGCATGCTCCATTATTGTTCTATTCATACGCTCAGCCACTCCATTTTCCTGTGGAGTCCTTGGAACCGTTTTCTGCCTACGAATACCATTAGAGGAACAATAATCTTCAAACTCTTTGCTGCAATACTCACCACCATTATCAGATCTGAGACATTTCAACTTTTTACCTGTCTCATTCTCAACCAAGCTTCTCCATTTTTTAAAAGTTTCAAATACATCAGATTTCTGCCTAATGAAATAAATCCATACCTTCCTAGTTGCATCATCGATGAATGTGACATAATAATGAGAGCCACCGAGAGAAGATACCTGAGCTGGTCCCCATACATCCGTATGCACAAGCTCCAATTTCTCATCTTTCTTTTGTTTCCCATCCTTGAGAAAACTAACTCTCTTTTGTTTGCCATAACACAACTTTCACAAAATCCATTTAACACATTTTAGACCTGGTAAAACATTCTTTGAATGAAGTACTTTCATACCTTTTGCACTCATGTGACCAAGTCTGTTATGCCATAGTACTGATTCAGAATTTGCAGCAACTATCTGATTTTCTTCCTGCTGAACTGCAGCAACTGTTCCTGAACATTGATTTTTATCTGCAATCGCTAAAGTAGAAGGAACAGTATGACCTGTACAAAGATATAAGGTGCCTACTTTCACACCTTTGCTACCACTAAGGCACCTTTTGTAACCTTCCAATTTTTATCACTAAATGTAACAACACAACCTTCATCATCTAGTTGCCCTGCTGAAATTAAATTTCTTTTTAGCTTTGGAACGTGCCTTACCCCATGTAGTAGCCAATGATTCCCATTCTGCAACTTAATCTTGATGCTTCCCTTTCCAACAATTTGACAGGGTTCATTATCTCCCAAATAAACCAGCCCAAAATCCCCTTGGACATAATCAAGAAAATAATTTCTATGGGGCGTAGCATGAAATGAAGCCCCTGAATCTAACACCCAAGAATCATCAACATTGTCAAGAGAAAGAATCAAAGCATCCTCATCAGATTTATTACTTACCACATTTGCCTCTTTATTTCCTTGCTTTTCATCTCCTTATTTATTTTTTCGAGACCAACAATCTTTCTTTAAATGACCTGGCTTACCACAGTACCAGCAATCCCTCTTGTCTCTAGATTGGGACCTTCTGTAACTTGATTTTCCTCGTGACTTCCCATGACTTCCATAATTGTTTCTTCTCTCCTTTGTTCTACCCCTGCTTTCTGCATTCAAAACACTGCCTGATGTGGATGTTCCACCTGAGCTTTTCCTATGAATTTCCTCGCTCAAAATAACACCAACAACATCATCAAATTTCAATGTATTTGAACTAGAAACAGAATTGCTAACAGCCATTACCAAGTTATTCCAGCTTTCAGGCAAAGAACACAGAATCAAAAGAGCCCTAACTTCTTCATCAAAGTTAACTTTTACATAAGTTAATTGACTAGTAACCGTATTAAACTCATTCAAATGATCAGTAACTGATCCACCTTCTACCATTTTCATATTAAATAAGCGCTTCATAAGAAATACCTTATTCGAAGCGGAAGGCTTATCATATAACTTTGCTAGGGTTTCCATCAACTCTAGAGTTGTCTTTGCTGTTGTGATATTGAATGCCACCGATTGTGCCAGGCATAAGCGAATACTGCCAAGTGCCTTTCTGTCCAAAATATCCCAGTCCTCGTCCGACATTGCTGTAGGTTTCTTGGTTTTCCCTTCCAATGGCCGCCATAAATCCTTCTGATAGAGATAGTCCTCCATCTGCATCTTCCATAACTGATAGTTCTGCCCATTGAACTTATCAACCTTCATCTTACCCTCATCTGCCATTGCTCCCACTTAACCGTGAGACTTTCCTGCAAATGATAATTGAAAACAACTCGCTCTGATACCACTTGTTAGGTTTTCAAAGGCAGATATCTAAAAACTAAATGTAGATTTTATCAAATAAACCAGAAATAAAACACACATAAAACTAACACAGAGAATTTAACGTGGTTCACCCAATGTGGGCTACATCCACCAAACCGCAGCCAACCAATGATATTATTAACCAATGCAAAACCCTATTACAATATCGCGAATAATCGCCTGTTTCTTATAATAATGTAACTCTATCCGAAACCCTTTATAAATTAGGGTTATACAAAATCGGGGTTTTTTTCCTTTTTATGATTTTTCCCTTTTTCGGCACTCTCAAAAAAGTAGGACAGGGTTTGGCCACCAAATTCTTGCTAGTCACACCAACCCCCAATTCATTCAATTCGGCCCCTAACCCCAAAGGAGGATACATGAAGAGTGTACAAGATAGAATGATCACCATGATACCAACAAGCACAACTACTTTGGCTAGAATTAGATTTTTCCTAATTTTATGGAAATGAATTCATTAGTTGGATTATTTAGTTTACTAATACTTTACCTTACATGGTATCCTTATGTACCATGAGGTCTCCATCGCCTCTATTTATCTAGAGCATGATGCTATACAATGGTACAAATATTTCAAGAAGAATAATAGTGTCACACCTACTTGAGATGAGTTTTCTAAAGGTATCTCACTCGCTTTGGCCCTGATTCTTATGAAAATTCATTGGGCCATTGTATAAATTGTTCCAAATAAGATCTATTTGTGAGCACCAAAATTAGTTTTAATTTCTAGCCAATTGGTTTGTAGGACTTGATGATGCCATTTTTTTATTATAACTGTTTCATTGGTGGATTGAAAGATGACATTTGGGATGAAGTGAAACTTTTTAGTCCATAAAAAAAATATGGATACCATTGGGTTGGCCAAATTGGTTGGAGAAAAATGTGTTGCTCAATGTTGTACTTATAAAAATCCATTATTTAGAAATCCACTACCTTCTTTTCCTCCATTAACTCCCACCTCTTGTGCGACACCCATCAAGCACTTAATTAATTTTGAGATGAGAGCTAATTGTGATAAGGGGTTATGCTATTTTTTTTATGGAAAATATTTGTTAAATCTCAATTTTTTGGAACAAAGCTTATATATTGGATGTGGAAGCAACGCATCCATTTTTAATGAATTTGAGAAAATATAGGATAAACCAATCATGGAAGGTGATCTTGTACATGAATCTCATGAGGAACCATCCATTAGTATTTCCATGCATACCTTGGTTGGAATCACCACACCTAGACAATATAAGGTTAAGGGTACTTCAAAAATAATCCTTGATTATCCTTATGAACTCTAACAATACCCATAATTTACTATACATGTAGATTGCAAAATAATTAGATTATTATGCATCATTTCTCTAGTTTTGAGGTCACAATTGCTAATGGTAAACATTCCAATGTAAAGGGAAATACTAAGAAGTCTTTCTATTAGAGATTAAAATTTACAATTTGATATATTTATCTTTTTGGATAAGACCTACAAGTTACCTATAATGATGCTACAAGTAGTCTACATGTCATATATATGGTATTTTTTATGCAACAATATCAAGAAAAAATGTGGTGCTAGAATTTTATCATACAATTAGCATACAACTATATTTTTGCCTATATTTGTTGCTAATATGGAAAGCTAAATTTTTAGTAGTTGATGCTTAATTTTTAGGAATATATTTTTAATTTCTAGTAGTTAGTTATTCTAATTGAGTTTTTTAAAAAAAAAGGTGGAGATCACCTATAATAATATTAATATTATAAAAAAGTACAATATGCAAAAGTTTGTGAAGATGGCTATCCAAGCCAAAAGCGAAAAAACCTAAACAACTAGATATAAGAGTATTATATATAAACCACCATGCAAAAATAACATCAACCACAATCAACTACTACCATGACTGTTGGGTGAATGATCATTTGGAAGATGGGTTTATACACAATGAAAATAAGTAATAAATTTAGTTAGTGAAAAATAACCGCCCATTTTAATAGAAGTATAACATTAGTACATATTTCTTCTTCTTTCTATTTAAAATTATTTAAAATGCCTTAGTATATGGCTACAAGTTAAGTGTTGCAAGTATGAATGAGTATGGTGGTGTTGTCTTTAATGTTGTCATTGATGTCAACATAGTTCATGTTATTGCAGTGACAGGAATCAAGTGATTACAGGTGGTACATGTGTAGTTGAGATACTGTAGAGATGTTGTGAGTACATGGAGCTATATTTATGGTGTTGCATGTGTGCTGATATGAAGTGCTTTTGAGAAAATTAATAAACAATAAAGATAGAGTTGTGTGTGTGTTTTGAATGTACTCTGGTAATGTGCTTTGAATTTCTTCTATGTTTCAATCCTATGCTTGTGTGGATCTGTAGTGTTGTTTATGAGCATCTTTTGTTGATATATCCCTAGTTATAGCTTTTGGGTTGATGAAGAGTGAAATTTGTGTTCACCGGTTTGTGAATTGGTTTGGCAGAGTTGGTTGTCTATGGATTGGGAGAAATGTTTCTGCTCTGTAGTCCTCTGATGGTTTATATCAGATCTTGCGGATCTAGAAGAAGGTTAATAATGGTGTTATTTGTGTTATGTAAAAAGTGTTAGTGGTTTGGTGCTCCGAAAGACTTGTTCCAAAGCTACTATATGTGTCTGCACGGTTTGGTTGGACTATTAGAAAGTACTCTGTGTATGGAAGTTTTTGCAGCTATTGCAGATATTTCAAAAGGAATATAAGAGGTGTTCTAGTGTATGGTGAAGTGTGTTATGTGGTCCACATATTTTTATCTTGTTGTGGATGCATGCACTTCAAAGTTCATTTGTGTTTTCATTAGGTTTGGCCGACTTTGTGTCTACACATTACACAAAGGATAAGTATCAATTAAGGAAGTGTGTGATTGATCCAAGATGTTATTTTGGGTCCTGGTTAAGTATGTATTCCATCAACTCTCATTCTTATCCACCACAGGAATGTTGAGTTGCTGACCTAATTTGAATTTGTAAAATAAAGAATGTGTAACCGAACATGGAGAGAGTTTCTAAGATCGAAGACGGTATAAATACAAGTCAATATGTCGTGAATTAAGAGGAAGGTAAGAAGACAAGTATGGAAGTGAATCAACGAAAAAATTATTTAATGTGTTTGACTCCTGAAAGCAATGAGCTGATGGTGCCGGTAATTCTCTGATCAAGGCTATGAATGTGTGGAACCTATTGTGGTGGATTTTCTATTATCTATCTTTATTTGTAGGCAATGAGCCTCCCTTCTGGATAGTGAGCCTTGTATCTGAATTATTAGTCCTATCTTGGGAAGTGAGCCCTTTGGTAGTGAGCCATTGTATCCAATTTTGCATTACTATTATATTGTGAGTTAATCGTCACTATGGTTTTTCCCTTATTAGGTTTTCCACATAAATATTGCGTCTCTTGTGTTGATATTGATTTATGTTATTTGTATTTCATGCTCATACTTAATAACAGATTAAAGTGGATGTAGAGTTAATAATTGTTTAAGATATGTGAATGAGATTGGTGAAAATTGGTTCATCCCTCCTGTTAGTTGTCTTGTGCATTTGAATAATTGGTATCAGAGCTTTGGTTCCTCGGAGAAGAGCTTAACTGCTTGAGGAAGATCTGATGGTGCACAATTTGTCAATCCATGTGTTTGATGGAGTTGACTATAGTGAGTGGAAAGTGTAGATGAGAGGTTACTTGATCTCCCTTTGTTTAAAGACTTGGAAATTTGTTGAGACTAAATATGTTGAATTGACAAGTGGTCCTTCTTTAGTAGATGATATTTCTGCGTATGAGGAAATTGAAAAAGAAAGGTATGCAATCTATAGTGCTTTATCTAAGACTGAGAGGACAAAATTTATTTCAGGATCTGCTTATGAAGTATGGGAAAAGTTGAAAGATATCTATGAAGGAGATGATAGAGTCAAATTTTTAGAGAAGCTAACAACAAATCGCATATATGAGAACTTGAAAATGGAAGAAGGTGAAGAAATTACAAGCTACTTTTAGAGGGTTGATATTGCAGCAACTGAATTAAAAAATCAAAGTGTTACTCTGACAGATGAAGATGTAATGGAGAATATTTTGATGACCCTGCTAGAGAGTTATAGTGACAAGGTATCAACTATTGAGGAAGTGTATGATCCAAATAAATTCACTAAAGAAAATCTATTTGGCACCTTGATCGCATTTGAAATGAGGAAGTTTGGAACAAAAAAGGAGAAAACATAAACAACCTTCAAATCCATTAAGACAAAAGATGATCTAGATAGTGAAAGTTCAACGGAATTGGAAGAAAACTTGACAAGGAAATTGAAGAAAGGTACCGATAAGTACAAAGGTATGTTACCTTTTAAATGTTTCAGTTGTAAAAATTTTGGTCACTATGCTTCAAGATTTCCAAGTAGAGCCATACACAAAAAGAACAGAGATAATAAAGACAAAAAAGATAGAAAGTTCAAGAAATTGTATTATGTTAGAGAAGATGCTAGAATTTTTGATGATGAGTCTGAATTTGAGGATGATAAAGATGAATTCTTATTTCTAGCCTTGGAGAATAAATCTATGTCTACTAACCATGGAAGATGTGCAAGGGAATGTGGTCTAGAGAACAAGAAGAATGAGATGGAAGGCACTTTGGTTAATGCCTTTCATGCTAGAAAAGATGAAGATTATTGGGTAACTGATAGTGGATATTCAAATCATATGATCGACGACAAAAGTAAGTTCACTAAACTTGAAAATGATGGAGGATTAGTCATGTTTGGAGATGATTCTGGTGCTAAGATTTTTTGAAATGAATAATTAGTTTTGATAGAAAACATAGTACTGATGATGTCTATTATGTTAAGGGCTTAAGGCATAATCTCTTGAGTGTTGGAAAAATGTGTAGCAAAGGATTTAAGCTTGTGTTTTAGGATAATACCTGTGAGATCAGAAAAGGATCTGGAACTGTGGTAGCTGCAGGAAAAAAACACATGGAAACATCTATTAGCTTAAGATTGGTGATGGTCAGTGTTTTGTGTCTCAAGTTAATGAAAGTTGGCTATGGCACTGCAGGATGGGACATGTAAAATTTGATAATCTGATTAGGATCAGTTCAATAGAAGTTTTCAGGGATTTTCCTAAAATTACAAAGCCTACCAACACTGTTTGTAGAAGTTGTTAATTGGGAAAACAAATAAGATGCATTTTTAAAGGAAAAGAACAATCATCTACTGGAATCCTGGAATTGATTCATACAGACCTCTGTGGTCCCACAAGAATAGGAAGTCTTAATGGTTACATGTATTTTATGCTTTTAATTGATTATTATTCTAGAATGACATGGGTTAATTTTCTTAGGGAGAAAGCTCAAGCTCTAGATAGATTCAAAGTGTTCAAGGAAAGGGTAGATAATGATGTGAACCTAAAAATCAAATGTTTAAGGTATGATAGAGGTGGAGAATTCACTTCTAGTGAGTTTAATGCATTTTTTGAAGAGCATGGTATAAAGAGAAATTTTTCTGCTCCTAGAACTCCTTAGTAGAATGGAGTTGTAGAAGGAAAGAGCCAAACTATTCAAGAGGCCACAAGGAATATTAAGAAAGAGGAAAATTTTCCTGATGTATATTAGAGAGAAGAAATTCACATTGATCTTTATATTCTTAACAGAGTTGAGATCAGAGGTAACAACATAAAGACCCCTTATGAACTATGGATTGGCAAGATTCCTACTGTTAAGTACTTTAAGGTATTTGGAAGCAAATGTTATATTAGAAGAGATGATGAGAACCTTAGAAAGTTTAATGTAAGGTGTGATGAAGGTATTTTCCTTGGACATTCAACTAACAACAAAGCATATATATGCTTCAATAAAAGACCGAGGAAGATAGTTGAGAGTGCGAATGTAAAAGTTGATGAAGATATACACATACTAGTTGAAATAAGTGAAGTTGAACTAGATGAAATTGTCTGTAGAAAAGTACAAGAAGAGAATGAGGAAGAAAAATAATAGATTGAAGAAGAAGAAGAGACTCCAGAACTCGATCCTAAGACTCCCAAGTATGTACAAAAAAATCATCCGAAAGAACATATAATTGGAGATAAAAGTGAAGGTGTAAAGACAAGAACATATTTTGACTCCATTGCCCATGTGGATAGAAGGCACTGATCTGCCTCAACCCAAAGATAATATTTCATACAAATAATTTTTTCAAAACCTTTCATTTGTGCAGTAGGAGTAGGAGTAGTTGTAGTGATTTTAATCTATCCACTACCTTTTCCATTGTGGGTAGATTGTTGCATCAGAAAATACATTTAAATTTGCATCATTCATTAGGTTCACCCACCTAGGTCTAGCAGAACCTAAAGAGAATAAGGTTCAATTGCATCAATTGTCCTTGTACATTGGCCAAAAGCGTTGTGAGAACTTGGCAACCTCTCGTGGTTCAAATCTGCGTTTTTGAGACCCAGAAAAACCTAAAACAGTATGTGAAGCAAGCACATATGAGAATTGGGTTAGAGACATGAAAGAGGAATTACAACAAATAGAGAAGAATCAAACATGGGAATTGGTTCCTAGATTTGTAAACAATAATGTAATTGGTACAAAATGGGTGTTCAGGAATAAGCTGAATGAAGATGGTGAAGTAGTAAGAAACAAAGCAAGGCTTGTGTGCAAAGGTTATTCATAGGTTGAAGGAATAGAATTTGAGGAGAATTTTTCCTCGGTGGCAAGAATGGAGGCCATTCAAATGCTTTTGGCATTTTCTGCTCACAAAGATTTCAAAGTATACCATATGGATGTTAAGTCTGGATTCTTGAATGGAGAATTGGGAGAAGAGGTGTACATGGAACAACTAGAAGGATTTTAGTTATCAAATAAATTGGATATGTTCTACAAGTTGAAAAAGGAACTATATGGACTTAAAAAGGCTCCCAGAGCGTGATATGCAAGGTTGAATAGATACTTGACACAACAAAGGTTCAACAAAGGCTCCACAAAAAACAATCTCTATTTTAAAGTTGAAGGAAACAAAATTTTCGTAGTGGTTGTGTATGTTGATGATATTATCTTCAGAGGAAATAAGGGTATGTGCAAGAAATTTGTAGAGGAGATGCAATTTTTTTGTGAGTTGAATTTCTTGCTTGGACTCCAAGTGAATCAAACTAATAAAGGAATATTCATTTCACAATCTAAGTATGTTAAAGAGTTGTTGAAGAAGTTTGGATGGATGATTCCAAACTGGTATGTACCCCTATGGTGACTGGATGCAAATTGAGTAAGGATGACGATTCTCCTAAAATTGATCAAAACATGTACAAATCTATGATTGGTGGACTGTTATATCTTATTGCTACTAGATCAAATATCATGCATGTAGTATGTTTGGTTGCTATATTTCAAGCAGAACCTGAAGAAACACATGTTATAGCTATGAAGAGGATATTCAGATATCTAAAGGGAACTCCAGATTACGGATTGTGGTATCCTAAGGATACTAATTTCACCTTGAATGCCTACATTGATGTAGATTGGGCTGGTTGTATGGATTTTCAGAAGAGTACAAGTGGTGGCGCATTCTTTCTTGGAGGAAGATTGGTTTCATGGCTAAGAAAGAAATGGGATTCAATTTCTTTATCCACTATAGAGGCTGAGTATATTGCAGCAAAATCTTGTTGTACACATGTACTTTGGATGAAGAAAACATTGAAGGATATGGGTGTGATGTGTGATGAGCCTATCCCTATCTTCTGTGATAATACAAGTGTAATAAATATTTTAAATAATCTGGTAATACATTCAAGAACAAAGAATATATCTATTAGATATCATTTCTTAAGGGAGAAGGTGTTGGAGAATGAAGTTAGGCTTGAATATGTGCCTACAAAGGATTATATTGTAGATATATTTAGTAAGGCTCTTCCTAAGGATAATTTTGAGTATCTAAGGGAGAAGTTGGGGGTTACTACCCCTCCTTTGAACTAGGTGCACATGGAGGTGCATCAGTATAGTGGATCTACAGATTCATCATTTTTATGGACTGATGATTGGGGTCTACTCCTCAGGGGGAGTAGATAGTATCATTGTTGCAGTATGAGATATGGGTGAACTCCTAAGGGGGAGTGATAAAAAATTTATATGGTTGAAGAATCATGTAAATTTTTTTCTTTGCAATTGATGTCAAAGGGGGAGAGAGAATCATGTGAAAAATCCTATCTTGCAAGGAGAAGAGAGTGCAAAAATGTTGTGTAGGTTGTCTAATCTGAAAAGAAGAAGAAGAAGAAGGAGAGTGTGTATGCTGTCTTTGATGGTTTTTTCACATCATTTGTTTCCATCAATAACAAAGGGGGAGATTGTTGCAAGTATGAATGATTATGGTGGTGCTGTCATTAATGTTGCCATTGATGTAGACATAATTCAGGTTGTTGCAGTGACATGAATCAAGTGGTTATAGGTGATAAATGTATAGTTGAGATACTATAGAGATGTTATGAGTACAAGAGCTATCTTTATGGTGTTGTAGGTGTGCTAATATGATGTGCTTTTGAGAAAATCAATAAATAGTAAAGATAAAGTTGTGTGTGTGTTCTGAATGTGCTTTGCATTTATTCTATGTTGATCATATGCTTGTGCAGATATCTAGTGTTTTTTATGGGCATCTTTGGTTGATATATCTAGAGTTAAAGCTTCTAGTTTGATGAAGAGTGAAATTTGTGTTCACCGTTTTGTGAACTCGTTTGGCAAAGTTGGTTGTCTATGGATTGGGAGAAATGTTTCTGCTCTGTAGTCCTCTGATGGTTTGTCTCAGATCTTGTAGATCTAGAAGAAGGTTAATATTGGTGTTATCTATGTTCTGGAAAATGTGTTAGTGGTTTGGTGCTTCAAAAGACTTGTTCCAAAGCTACTATATGTGTTTGCATGATCCAGTTGGACTATTGGAAAGTGTTATGTGTATGGAAGTTCTTGTAGTTGCTGTAGATGTTTCAGAAGGCATCTAGGAGGTGTTCTAGTGTATGGTGAAGCGTGTTATGTGGTCCACATGTTTTCATCTTGTTGTGAATGCACACACTTCAAAGTTCATTGGTGTTTTCAAGGTTTGGCCGACCTAGTGTCTACACGTTACACAGACGATAAGTATCAATTAAGGAAGCGTGTGATTGATTCAAGATGTTGTTTTGGGTCTTGGTTAAGTATGTGTTTTTCCCACTCTCATTCTTATCCACCACGAGAATGTTGAGTTGCTGACCTAATTTAAATTTGCAAAATAAAGAATGTGTAGCTGACCTTGGAGAGAGTTTCTAATATCGAAGATGGTATAAATACAAGTCAAGATGTTGTGAATTAAGAGAGAGGTAAGAAGACAAGTGTGAAAGTGAATCAAGGAATTAGTCTTTTAATGTGTTTGACTCCTGAAAGCAGTGAGCTGATGGTGTCTACAATTCTCTGATCAAGGCTGCAAATGTGTGGAACCTGTTGTGGTGGAGTTTTTGTTATCTATCTTTATTTGTAGGCAGTGAGCCTCCCTTCTGGATAGTGAGTCCTATCTGTAGGCAGTGAGCCTTGTATCTAGATAGTGAGTCCTATCTTGGGAATTGAGCCCTTTAGTAGTGAACCTTTATATCCGGTTTTACATTACTGTTATATTGTGAGTTAATCCTCACCGTAGTTAAGTGCTTCAATTTCTATTTTTTGGGAATACATCAACACACTTTTATCTATTGGGTAGTTTTATACTTACTTGAGTTGCCCAATATTGTTGAGTATCATGTATATATTAGATGCCTAAGCTTAACATATTTCACGGTGTTCTACTTTAGCTATTTCTTTTATTTTATATTTTACAATAAAAAAATATTTAGTTTCTAGTAAAATGTTTTTCAAATTTCTATTGTTGCAAAGTGATATGTTAATTTAAAAATATTTTCAAAGTTTATTGGGATTTTTTAATTACTTCTTGTCTTGAAAGAACAAATGCACAATGTTTTAAAATATTTTCTTGGTATCAAAGCATTTGAATAGATTTTTGGGTATTTTGGATTGGAGGTGTTTGTTATATATCTCTAATAATTGATAATGAAAAACTATAATTCTCTTTTTATTTTATAATTTAGTAGATGGATTTTGATTATTGGAGTATCAATACGATAAATTTTTTTATGGGTGGTTGTTGAAGTTAGTTATGAAGATCCAATTGATTGGCTAAAATTTCAGTCAATAATAGATAAGCTAAGAAGGAAGCCAACTAGAATAACTCCTAATTTTTGTATCACATTCATACTAATTTAGATATCTACACTTATTTTTAATAATTGTAGGTGCAATGCCAACCAAGGATTCTTGAAAGATTTTATAAGAGGATTACCAAAGAATTGACCAAGTTTAAGTGGTTAGACTGTAAACCTTGAAGAGAGAATTTGAAAATATGAGAATGTAAGAAGATAAATTTGTAGGTGATTATTGTGAGAGAGTTAAGGATGTGTTTAATAACATAAATACTCAAAAAAATAGTGGGCAAAGAGATAGTTGTGAATAAGGTGTTAAAGAATCTAATACTGTCATAGTTGAAGAGAAAATATTTGGAAATTTTAGATTTTAATCAACTTGTTAGTTCTCTTATTCCCTATGAAGAGAGACTAAAAGATATATTTAAAGAAAGTGGATATTTTTTTAATCTCAAAATTAAGATCTCAAAAAATGAATGTGTTGACACAAGAAACCAAGGACAACACAAAGAAAAAAATTAGAAAGTTAAATAAAACAAGTGCAATAGAAGGTTCAAATGCAAGAAGAAGAGGTAGAGTGATAAAATAAATTCTCAATGCTATTATGCAACTAATATAAGAATTTAAAAAAAAATGTAAAATAAAAGTTGGAAATGAAGGTGAAAGAGTAAATTTTGCTAAGGATAATGAAGAAGCTTCTTCAAAAACTTATGCTTATGATATGAAAAAGGTAAAAATAGTCATAAAGCTATGTATTACTTAAATTCTTCATTTTTTCAATCAAATATAAATAAAAATAAGCTATTTTCTACAACACATTATTTAGTTTCAAGGAAAAAATCAAGTTTGGTGATAATAAATATTTGGACGTTGAAGCAAAATGAGTTATGGAGGTAAATGTACAAAATAATGTTAGAAACATATTAATGATATTTATAATGTGCCAAATTTAAAACAATTTTTTTCAAATTTTGGATAACAATGTAAGAAGAATTATAAGGTTGATTTTTATGATAAATTATGTATAATTTATAATAAGAATTAGAGAAATAGACTTGTTACAATTATTCAATGTCTAACAATATTATTTTTTATTAAAGTTTAAAGGTTATAATAACAATCTCACTAATGTTACATTTGGAGACACTATTTGGTTTGGCATATAAGACACGATCATTTAAATTGTAGAAGTTTAAAGTTATAAATATCATTAGTTTGTTAGAGTAATCATGCATTAGCTAATAATTAATTAATATTTAATTGATTATTAGCTTAATTCATTTCATGCACTTAAGCTAAATTTAGGAGTGATTTTTTTTGTTAGCTAAAGTGAGCTATTATTAGATCATTCTATCTCATCACACAAGATATTGACACTTGTAATGATATAATCCCTTTATCATTTAGGGTTGCTCCTATAAAGCACTCATCCTCATTGTATTATCACATATGAAGATCTCCTTAAAGATTCTTGAGGTTCATTCTATAAGTTTTTCTAGTTGAGGATATAACAGATTATTGTTTGTAGCTCTCTTGCCTAGAAGGTGTTTTTGTTTGTTGTTTGATCTTGCATATCGTGTTTATTCAAAATTATAACATAGTTTATGCTTTTTTCAAAATTTGAAGAGGACAAAGAAATTTGTGAAGGATGTTCTAAATACAAACATGAAAGATAAAATATTTCAAAAAGGAAGCACATAGAGTGATCATTATCCATTTTAATTGCATAACTTTGACATTTATGGCCCAATGCAAATAAGAAGTTAGGGAAACTCATCATATTTCCTTTAATTTTTTTATGATTACTCAAATATTGGGTTTATTAAAAAAAGATGAGGCATTTGTTACATTTAGAGGTTTAAAGCCCATGTAGAGAATGCAAATATATTTCAAATACATTTCTTAAGGATTGAATGTGGAGATGAAATTTATTTCAAAACTTTTAAAAATTACTTTTATATTAATGGAATTAAGAGACAACTCAAAACTACCTATAAGCCTCAGCAAAATGTCATAGCTAAAAGGAAAAACCACATCATTATTGAAATGCCAAGGAGCATGTTACAAACAAAGGTACCAAACCAATTTTTTTGGGTTGATTTAGTTACTATAATAGTATATATTTTTTTATCAAATTCCCACTAATGCACTTGACAAGATGATTTAAAATGAAGCATGACATGAAAATAAGCCCAATGTCGAAGATTTTAAGGTTTTTGGATGTCTATCAGGTATGTTCATGTAGATAATTATTTCATCTTTACTCCAATCCTAATGTTGGATATAAATTTTTAAAAAACATTACAAAAGAATCCAAGCACATGTAGCTAATGAATAAGTTTAAGAGGTGAGGTGATAAATTATGCTTACTTTCACAAGTAGATTTTGTATTATCATGGTTTTGAAATATATGTACTCATAATTTTGGGTGTAAGAAATAGAATAACTTTTGAGAAACGAGGTGAAATTACTAAAACAAATTCTTCTACAAGTGTATGCAAATTTGAAATATTTTTCTTTAAATTATGATGCTCATAATATTAGTATGTGATTGTATAAAATAAACAACAGGAAATAAATAAAGAAACCATATCAACACAAGATTTTTGTGGATAAACCCTTCGAACAAAAAAAAATACCACATGAGAAAGAGAAAAAATTTGTATTAATCTTCAAGAATTAGATACTTACAACCCACTAACACTCTCATCAATTTGACATCACACAAGTGTACCTATAAAATAATCTCATCGAAAATCATTATTATATACCCTTAATATATGTATAGAAAGAGGAAAAAACCATAAATGGTTTAGAAAAATAATGTCCATATCAAAACCATGACATCGTATAAAAATTCCATGCCCATCCTAGAGAGCACCTTTCACGAATAGAAAGTGCATTAATGAATTCACATGAACATCAAATGGGTGCAATCAAGTGGCCCCTAGAATAGTAACTGTAACTATATAAAGACATCTTCAATATCATAAACCTTTATGAATGATATATTCCCAAGTACAACTCCAAAAATAGAGTGAACAACTCATACAAGCCCCATTTATCATAAAATACTCTATTGCTAAATCATAACACCTAGAATTAGAAAAATATAATAAATGAGTCCAAAGTCAACCGTAACCACTATCATGATCCAACTTCCTCATGCATATGAAAACTAATTCCAAGATTCTTGGAGAATCTAAATTACAATTTTAAATTTTAAATTATTCTAGGCATCTAAGGACACTTTTCAAAAGTGTTGGAGGTACATGAATTATACAGAGGAGTACAAGGTAAATGACACCTTAATCATAATCTTCTTCAAATTTACATTATGCATTAGAGATACATCCATGATAGGAATAATAAATACAATTGAGTAAAAGAACCAAGGTCCATGGCCTTCTTTTACTAAGAGAACTTATTTGTGGTTAATGGCCTTGTAAACAAATTTGTAACATTATTGAGAGTGTCGACCTTGTCTAACAAGACCTTGCCATTCTCAAACATTTTTCACATAAAGTGATAATAAACACCAAAATTATTAGCACAAGAATAATACATGGGATTATTGGCCAAACAAATATCACTCTAATTATCACATTTAATTCTAACAATCTTGTAATCAAAACTGGTATAATCCTCTTGTGATTATTGGGTTGGCCAAAAATAAGGAAAAGTGGTTCTAAAATACACTAGGGGAATGGAGACCAAAGTGGACATAATTGTAAGGTAGGAATTGTAGAGTATGTAGTTCTTTAACTCACACTAGTTTGATTCCATCTACACATCCCTAGAGAATAGAATGGTTCTATAGTTGACCCATTCATAATCACGTGTTAAATCCATGGTTGTATAGTTGGCCTAAGAAATTCCAAATTTAAATTTAAATGTTGGGCCTAGGTTGACTCCCTCCAACAAGTTATTATATGTTGACATGATTGAGGAATTATTTAACTTGTATGTAAGGGTGTTGTATTATTTATGGAAACACCAAATTCATTTTTGCACATTTGAACATACTTTTGGGAGATATTATCCACATTGCATCATCATATAGAGAGAATATCAAAATATCAATAGTATATCATTACCTTATATCGACATTCTGGCCATTAGTGAATATTTGTTTATTGCCTTTGATATTTTTTAGAAAACTATTAAATTGGTAATAGGGGTTTGAATAAAAGAGAGCAACCATATTCTAGCAAAATCCTAAATTGTGTCAATTGGCACCTCCACTTTTTAGATGCAAGTTGTAAATATCAAGATGAATAGGTTTCTCGCATCAAAATTAGGAGGGTCTAGATTCACAGGTAAAGTTTATATCCATGCACAAAGTTCAAATATATAGGAGAAAAATTGAACGATAACATCGTATATATGAAACTAAATGACATAAAGAAATTTGTTTGATCATTTCTAAAATGCTAACAAATTTGTGACATTTAATATAAAGAGTCTTTATATCAAAAAATGATTTAAATATTGGTGCTTTAATTTATTTCAATTCAAACATTATTTTAGTAATATAGTCAATTCCAACTAATTATTTCTAGAGTTAATTGATTTCCTTGTTAGATTCATTTACTAAACTTACTTAAAATATTATTTGTCCTTTCTTTTTCAACTATTTACAAAGTCCTATGTTCTACAAAGATGAAACTTGAAACATAGTTTGATTAATTCTAATATCTTATTGGATAAATATTAATTTTTACTCTTTAACCTTAAAATTACAATGAATCTTGTAACTCATAACAAATTATTTAAACATTACTTCACAAAATCAAAATTAAGTTTTTTAAGAATAAACTTTGGAAATAGTCCCCAAGTTTACTTGACATTATGTAAGATTCCAATTCTAGGAATAGATCAACTTCAATGGAAAGTCACTAAGTTTAGTTCTTGACATTATATAAAAAGAGGTTGATAATTGGTGAACTTAATTGAAATAAAATAAATATAATTTTTTTAGATGTTCATTTTAAAAATAGATAACCATTAATTCTTTACACTAAAGAAGATGGTCAATGAATGGTGAATCCAATCTTAATAGTAAATTCAATATAAATGAGTATCTAATTTTTCTAACTAATAAGACATATTTCTGTTAGCTAATTAAAAAACAATATTAAAATATTTGTGTGAATTCTTTTAGACCACAAACAAGGGACAAGTGTGTGTCCAAGTGGACAATCCATGGTCTAAGAAATTGAAAGAAGTTTTTCTATATATACCCAACTTTATTGATTCTTTCTTTGTTATGTGGCATTACATTTTATAGCTCTAGATTGAGAAGACATAGCTTCCAAAGGAGCCGGAAGAAGTCAGTGGCCAACAAGTCCATTCCAATGGAACAAAAGATCTCCAAGGCAAAGAAAAAGCTGCCCTTAGAGGGAAAGTCATATGTAAGTTTAGGGTTGGGGTTCAAATAAGGTTATGGTTAGGGTTAGGATTAGTGTTAGGTTTTAGGTTATAGGTTATAGGTAGATTAACCTATAAAATAATATTTGCTTTCTTTTTCTAAGTCTATTATTACAATGTCAAATTGGTCAAGAAAATCAATCGTTAAATGTATTGTTAATTATTATTTTTATTAGAATAAACTTAAAATAGAATAATTATATATTTAAAAATAATGTTCAATAATATTATATTAAATATAATTATAATATTATATTAATTATTATATTTAATTATATTATATAATTATATGTTCAATGATAAATTGTCTTAGATTATTAGTCTTATTTGAATAGAGATATTAATTGTTTGTTGGATTGTATTTTATCCAAGAACGAAAACTAATTTACTTTTTAAAAATTCCCTTTTTAAATTATGATTTTTTTCATCAGTTTATTGAAATTTTGGTGGCTATATTATCATATTATATTATTATTATATTCTTATTTTTATTATATAATAATTATTATTGTACTATATTATTATTGTTTTAGTATAGTTAAAAATAAAATAATAATAGTATTTATTATATTATAAGAGCAGTGAACCAAACAATTTTTTTTTGTTAAATTAAGTCTTAAATCTAGATTCCTTCTAGAAAAATAAAATCCACTCTTAATTTTTTTTTGGTATTAATAAAATGTTAGTTGAAAAATAAACATAGAGAGTTGGTTAGTGGTTAGCAAGTAAATAACAATACTATGCTAAGTAAGAAAATCATAAGTAGTAATAAAGATAGTCTAACATAAAAAATGGGATAAAATTTCAACCTTATTTTTTATTATTATGGTCTTTGTGGCAGAAAAAAAAATGCCTTGGGAAATTGCGAATAAAATGTTTATGCTAGGATCCCTGAAAATCGGCCTTGAAAATTTGCGAATAAAAAGTTTATGCTCAAGACTCTGAAAATCCACCCTTGTAATATTTCTATTAATGAATCAGACATTTTTTTATTAGTTAATTGAAAAACAATATTAAAATAGCTCTAGGAAAATTCACCGCCAACAATTCCACGCGGGAAAATTCACCGCCATAGTGAATTGTTGGTGGTGAATTTACTTAAAGCCTATTAAAATATTTGTCTGAATATCTCAAGACCAAAGGGACAAGTGTTGGACAATCCATGCCCTAAGAAATTGACCGAAATGAATATAGAAGTTTTCCTATATATACCCAGCTCTATTGATCCTTTCTTTGTTATGTGGCATTGCATTTTATAGCTCTAGATTGAGAAGACATGGCTTCCAAGGCAGCCGGGAAGAAGCTAATGGCCGACCAGTCCATTCCAATGGAACAGAAGATCTCCAAGGCAGAGAAAAAGCTGCCCTCAGTGGAAAGCAAAAAAAAGGGAAGAAAGAAGAAGAAGCTGAACGAGACATACAACAGTTACATATATAAGGTTCTGAAGCAGGTCCACCCAGAAGTGGGTATTTCCAGCAAAGCCATGGGAATCATGAATTGTTTTGTCAATGATATCTTTGACAAACTGGCTGGTGAAGCCATCAAACTCACCACTTTCAGCAAAAGGACCACAATCACTTCCAGGGAGATCCAAACATCTACAAAACTCATGCTTCCTGGAGAGCTTGCAAAGCATGCGGTTTCTGAGGGCTGCAAGGCTGTTACTAAATTTACCACTGAATAATTCAGTGTTTCTTTATTAAGGGTGTCAAAGTTTTGGTGTTCAGTGTTTCTTTATTAAGGATGTCAAAGTTTTGGTGTTAAAAGGTCTTTCTATTAAAGGTGTCTAGATTTTTCTGTTAAAGGTTTCTGTATTAAGAGTGTCAAGGTAGGTTTTACTGTTATTAGTGAATAAAATTCCATCTGACAATGGTGGTGATGCATAGATTGAAATGGATAGTTATATATTGAAACGGGTGATCATATTAATGTTATGTTTTTATAAATAAGTGTTCAGATTATATTTTTTTAGTGATAAAATAATATTTTGTTTCCATAGCTAAAACAGTGACAGAAAAGAGAGGAGGACATCCGGATCATTCGACTTTTCCCATATAATGTTTTCAAAGTTACATGTTTATCAAAACTAAATTTTTATGTTCTTTAGTATTAAATCTAGTTTTAATTGATGTCAAATGTCTAGATATATTGCTGATGCTTTGATCAATCTGAACATACAACATTGTTGGAATCAATGCGTTTTGAAAGCTGTATCTTTCATATGATCTGGATTTTTACTGTAAATTTTATTTCGCCATTGATGGAATCAGTGTGTTTTCAAAGCTGAATATTTTATATGGTTTGATTTTTAATGGGAATTTAATTTGGCCATTGATGAAATTACCATATTCTAAAAGCTAAATCTATTGTATGATTTGGTTTTTAAATAAGAATTTTTCTTTTGGCCGTTGATGGAATCACTGTAGTGACAGCTAAATCTTTCAAAGGATTTGGGTTTTGAAAGTAAATTTTATTTGAATCACCGAGTTTTGAATGCTAAATCTTTCACATGATTTGATTTTGAATCGAATTTTATTTGGGCATTAACGGAATCACCGTTTTGTAAAAACTGAATCTTCTATATCATTTTGATTTTGAATGTGAATTTTATTTGCCATGAAGAATATTAAATGAAGTGAACTGTTTCTATGCCCAGATTTATGAGAACACTGATTTTTTTCTTTATCTTCTTCTTGCGGTAGATATTACAGAAACTGCCAGGAAAAAAATAATCTGAGTTCTCTTTCACTTCTGGTTTTATGAATCTTATTTTTTTTCAAGTTTTGTCCAGCTAACTAAGCGTTGTGAGCTTCTGGTAAGCTGAAATGCCATCTATAACTCAGTAGCTGCAGCAATAAGGATACGCACAGATTATAAGTTTTTCTCTGTATATGAAGGTTTTTCAACACTAACTCATCATTTTTAATTTCAACCAGGTGTATTGGTACCATAATGATGGGTGAAAAGGTTTTTCAGATTATCTAATTAATGTTACTAATCATTACAGGTTATTGGATTCAACAATCAAAGGATTAGGGAAAAGAATTGTTAAATTTTGTATGGATTCATTAAGAGTTGAATCTAGGATATCTCATGTGCTCTTAGGTTGTCCCACTGTTGAGCTACTGATCATTTTGGTGACTGGTGTGGTTCATTTTTCAACACCCCATTTTGAGTCACACTGTTGGTGCTCAGGGATTAGAGCTTGGCCTAGCTCCGCAGACTACAAAATCATGATGATATTGCTGCATGTAATTCATCTCCAATGCAATAAGGAATCAAGCCTGTAGAATAGGGTTGAATCATGGGAAGAGGCATGAATCAATAGTATCAACCATTCAATACATAGAACTCAAGCCCTAAGACTCTAGTCCAACAATGAAGCACAAATGAACATAGAAACATAAACAATAAAACAATATTACCAATAATTCATATGCCATGATTGATTCACTTTCATTGCTCTTCTCCATTTCATTTTTTATGCTTGCTTGCCCTCATATATGTAGTATAAAAGAATAAGTCTAGTGATAGTGACAACAAAATATTGAAGATAGTAATTGTATAGTTTAGCTAGAATCATTAGCTCATTAGTTCATTAGCCCATTAAGGTTTGAAATGAAAGCCATAGGTCTCTTTTATAGAAAACCAAATTTGAATGAAGGGTTAGGATTGAAAGATGAAGAATGATGTTGATCAATAAATGAGATTGCTTTAAGAAGCAAGGAAATAGGGTTAGGGAAAAATTAGGGTTCAGTTAAAAATGGACGATGGAGATTAAAAGGTAATAAAACCTTATCAAGGGTGGAGGCTGATTGAGATGTGAAGAGATAAGAATGGCACAGAAAAAGAGGTTGCTAAGTTATCATTATCGAGGTGTCTATATTGACTTGAGGAAAAATGCTTACATCTTTATTAACATTGATTTCAAAAGTAATATATATGATTTCATTGTTTTGTCAAAATAAAGATAATTTATTATTTTATTGATGCAATAATAAAACCTGCTTCTAAAAATAGATCTTTCACTACAAATATTAATTCTTAAATAAAAATAAAACAACTCTTAAGTAAATAGAAAAAGTTCTTCAAATAAAAAAAAGTTATCAAGGTGAATAAATTAATCTTTATCCCATTCTTATTTAAACATAAAGTTAGCCTTCACCAAAATGTCAAATTAAATTTGTTGAGTTTTTATTGACACATACTCACATTTAACACATTTAACGCTTTCAACACAATTTTTTAATTGAAACAATTATTCAATTATAGAAGAAGAGAGAAAGTTGACTTTTGATTAAAATAATTGTTTAATTAAAAGTACAGGAAAATGAAAAATTACCAAATAATTAATTATTTACTAGAAATAAAAAGATTGATAATTAAGAATTATGATAATAATATAAAATATAATAAAATTCTCCATATAATTTTTATTTAAGACAACTTATAGAATATTTTTTGAAATATATACTTCCTTCAATTAAGAGGACTTTGAAATTAGGTTTGGTGGTCCTTTGCATATTGTCAAACATTTATCTAGTTTGTGACATTTCCACCCATGAGGAGTCATTGATATGGTTGATTTAAAGGATTTCAATAACAAAAAAGGTTACCTGATATGTTAAATACTTCTAATAATTTATACCATTTCAATTTAGGGGAGTTGTTAGCATGGTTGATTTAAGGAATGGTAATGTCAATTTATTTATAATATTTTTTGATGAATAACGGTCTACTTTATTATTTATAAAAAATAATATTACACATATTAAAGAAAAGGCAGATAAATAAAAAATTACATCCCTAAAACTTGTCCAAATGAGTCTAACACCCGAATCACAAAACATATAAAAATCAACTACTAAGTGGAAACAATAGTGGAAAAAAGGGAAGGAGGAGAGTTTCAGTCATCTTTTTTACCACATACATTAGCGGGGTTTGGAGTGCCCATAGGAGAGCCCCAACCCTCATCATATTTATCCTTATATTTTCATGACATATTAGTGAAATAGCTAGAGCTAGTTGATGAAACTTGTTGGAATTAAACTAGCTAGAGGTTCCATTAGAAGGTCACCCAAGAGTTCCACTTGTGGGAGGTGGAGCATTTCCAAATAGGTCGTAACACACTTCGATGTCCACAATATCCTCTTCTAGTTGAGGGAGAAGCTTGCAATCGAGAAACACGGTTATTGCAAGCACAAAGACTTTGACCTTACTAGCACTTGTGAGGAGGAGGGAGGCAGGGGAATTCTTGGCATAACAATTGGGGCATTCCCCCAATGGTCAAGAAAAACTTGGAGGTGAGCCACTTTTGGGGAATTTTTTTTAGGTTGCACTTGGATATGTTATAACAGATCAAAACAAAAAATTGCTTTAGAAAAAAAATGAGACATGGTGATCAACACAGCAATGAGAAGGGTTTGAAAAATAATTTCCTTCCAAGAAAGATGATTAACTAGATAGCCAAATGAGATGCAATGTTGAATCATAATTTTTTAAGGAGGGAAATAATAATCCATTTAGCTCAAAAAGTCAACCCTTGTTGGATGGACAACAACCCCAATCCTTCATAATTGTGAGGGAGACAATAGAATTCCCAGGAAACTCATTGAAAACCCTTGTGGTTTTTTGAGGAGGCCTATTGTGCCTTGCACTCATGCCCCGTTTTTAGATTTCCAAATGAGGGCACCTTATTTTTTCTTTGCTTTTCTTGCTTCTCTTGTGTTTTATTTTCTTCCTTGAGTGTTTTCTTTATTTTCTTTCTTTGTTTTTTATTCCCTATCAAAGTTTTGGGGTTTCCCTTCTATTCATGACTTGCATCTCCGACTTGATCCCTGGCATCTTCTTTTCTTAGGTCATGGGCTCATTCCTATCAAACATTAGGGTTTTCGTCTATGGCATACCTTAAGCTTGAAGTTTCATCCTTGGTCCTCAATGAACGTCTGTCTTGTAAAAAACATCTACCATTTGGCATCACATTTACTACTCCGACATACATTAATGGCAAGCTTTGGAATATATACTTAGTAGGTTTTTTATGGTTTATTTATTTATTTCAATAATCATTTTTCTTTTGTGATTTGGAATGTTTGTGCACTCTTTGCCTACTCTAGTATTGCATTTGGTGTATTTATATATCGGGGCTTGGTTTGGTTTTCATGTTCATGTTTTTTCCCATCCTTGTCCCTTTCTTTTACCTTTTCATTTTCCTTGTTTACTATCTTGGGTCGTTGGTCTTGTTTTTCCTTTTGGTATCGATTGAGACCACTACATTGTTTTTCTTGTTTATTCTTCAATTGTTTGCAGGGTCCTTGTCAAATCCTCTTCAATTTTAATGTTTCAATGAGGTTATTTGTGGCTACATCAATACAGTTCATCTTTGCATCAAACCATTTAATAAATTAATGCTAATTGGGAATAAAGCTCAGGTCATGACGAATTATCAATTCTTGATTATCAATCTCTTTATGCCTTGCTTCACATATTAACTTAGTATTTTCAGTATCAACTTGATCGAGTTTATACCTTATTGTGTGACCATTTGGAGCATAATGATCATTTTCTCCATGATCCCCAATCTCTCGATAGATTACATTCAAAATCGACTAATTCTTTTGGATTTTGATGTTCAAACTTTCAAGATAACATCTAATTTATTTGGAATAAAGATATAAGTCACCACGAGCCTCGATCCTTGATGTCTTGACTCATAATTAAATGTTTTAGACACCAATAATCAAGAGTCCACCTTTCCATGGGGCCATTAGTGGCATGAATATCAAATTCCCTTTGGTATGTGATCTTTGGCACCTTTCTCTAAGACTTGAAGTGTTCTGAGCATTGGTAATCAGGCTAACACCCTCACATCTACCTATTTTTGATAGAATATGCTAATAGATATGCCCAAAGCCTAATCCTTGACATGTCTTGGTATTAAGGGATATTCTCCCCAAAATTCATGATATCATTAGCAAGGCTAAAGCAATAAGATCAATCATTGACCTTTGATACCCTATGCCAAAGAAACATCAGGATGGTGGGGAATGTTGTACTAGCTAGTTTTTCGTTTATGAGCTATAACATATTTTTTATTCCTAATCACTGATTAATAAAATCTTATTACTCCACAGAATAAGGGAATCAAGAGTCTTTTATTTGAATGCTTAGTGAGATATTTGATAAGTGGTACACCTGAAACTTGATCCTCAAAAGGATTGTTTGGATTTTCCTAAAAATAGATTCTAAGATTTTGACATCAACTGATAGGAGATATGACTGAGTCCAAAAACTCAATAATGAATATTATTCAAATTTGGATTATGGACTTTAAATGAGATTTGATGGAATTTATGCCTCTCTTTAAGAAAACTTAATCATGATGTGTGTTTAAATTTTGCAGGAAATATGCAAGGAGATAAAGAAAAATAAGTATGAGTTCAAATGCTATCATCCTCCATCCAAAATGTTATCTCTATACAATGAGATTGGTGACACCAATTTGGGGCATGTTAATGTTGAAGAATCCTTATAGAGGGTACAGAAAGAAGGAGACATGGCTAACTTGATCCAAGCCTTGGTAATTTTAGGATTGGGGGAGTAGATTCTTTCCTAGTACCAGTGCAATCATCAAAGTCAATGCTAACATGTGTACACCATTATAATAAAAAATAAAGGAAGATATCTGACCCATTAGGGAAGTGGTACTAGATATTAGCTTCGAGATGATTGATATATTATTTAGCCTTTCAACCTCTGTAGAATATGAAGAAGTTGTTAAAATCTACGATTGAACTCCACAACACCTAGAAATCACCCGCAAGAAATTATCCTATCACAAAAGAAAGATCAAAGCAACTAATTTGTGCAATGTAACCTAGAGAGAAAATATCAAATCCAGAAGAGCACTGACATGTGCATTGTATTAACCTGAATGGTTCTAAATTAAATATTACAATGAATGTGCAAGCTTTTATAAAAGCATGCAAAAGCAAACCCTTGATGAGGATTTGACTAGATAGTGACAAGTGTTCTAATCTCATGCAATGAGTAAACTTGTCCTATATTTAATTCAAAATAATAATAAAAAAACACTCCTAAGTTTAACTTAAGTGAACTAAAGTAATAAAGGGACTTAATAATTAATTAATTATCAAGTGCTTATCTTGATTAATCCAATCCCCCTTAAGATCAACATAGAGAGAAGTTATAAAACCCTAATGTAGAATGCAATGATGGATGCATAGATGGGTCCCACATATAAGTCTTGATGAGGTACCCATGTACAAATAAATGAAATATCTCATAACTACAAAAAATGAGAAAACCACATGGGAAAAAACTCTAAAAGAGAGACAAATGAAATGACTGCACTAGTAAAAGAAGGATAAGAGGATTCAATGTGACCCCCTAAGGACTACTATCACACAAGTACAATTGATGTCCCCCCGATAGGAGAGAGAAAATGAGGATATGAATCCCCCTCATAAAGAAAGAGCTCTTGTGCGAATGGTGTATTCCTGAAGACACAATATGATCCATTGTTTGCAAATAACATTTCTCCCCTTAGGAAGAAACAAATCCACTGGTGATTGGAGAAGCGAATCCAAGAAAATGGGTGAATTAGGAATCCAAATCTAAATGATGTGTGCCTTTGAAAACTTCTCACATATCCACATGTCAAAAAGTGATGATGCCAATCCAAGATCCCTTGAAGAATAATATAGAACAAGCTACAAAGGCGATGAAGATGGTGGGCCAACAACATTCATCTGGTTGTCAACAAAGAGGAGATGAATGCCCTCAAAGTAATCCTCCAAATTTGAAATCTAAGACTCTACAAACAAGGATATGTCTGCAAGATATGAATTCCATGTAGCTATGTTTGAAAGATGTATGTCCTACTCCACTAAATCAATAGGGACCAAAGATGTGGCTATACCAATCTGACCAGGAACAATATTAGGAGATGATAATGTATTCTCAATCTATAGAGTGGGAATGTGAAGACAAGTCTCTGAATGATCGAAGCATGAAAGACTTGTGATATACTCAAGCTCCTCTAAAGTATCATCATCAAAGGGTAGGGAATCTACATCTGAAAGAGGAATGAGACAATCTACAACAAAATCCTCTAGGTATGGAGAGATCTGAGGGTCTCCAAGGATCTCCCAAAGTTGTGTCCAAAATGTGCGGGGACATTCAATGTCTGATGCAACACACATGGTGTCAAGATCAACACTAGAACATATAACCCCTACAATATGATCTTTGATGATGCCCCATGCTGATAAACTCACTGGTGTGTCTAGTGTAGGTATGAGACCATATAGATAAGGAAAAATATCAAGTCACTTGAGATGTGTCAGGATGCCACTTTGCCAACTCATAATTATCCTTGTCCAAGTTGATCACAAAAGGATGAATAGAAAAACCCATGATACTCACTTAAATGAAAAATTAGAGAATAATAACTTCAGTACTGATAAATCAAATTAAAATATGTCATCCTACACAAACATATCCTTTCTAGGTGCCAAGACATCCAAGTAATTAAGAAGAATGTAAAAACACAAAATACCAAATAAAATGTACCTGGGGTAGATTCTATAAAAAGTGCATGGATAGATCTAAAGAGCTCTGAAATATCTTTCCAACATTGCTTGAATCACAAAAATCGAAGACTGAGGCAAAAAGTTACAAGCTTAGAAGTGCAAAATGAAGATTTGACTTTGATTGAGAATAACAAAAACGAACAAAAAAATCTAATAATGAGACCTGCACCAATATAAACTTCTCAGAACTAGATTTTCGATGATATCTCGTTTGCCCAATTTTGACACTACATGCCTTGATATGCCAAAAAGAAAAAAATTGCTCCTTTAAGGCAGATAAGGGTTAAGATATAATAAGTAAATAAACGCTTAAAATGAAGAATAAAATATAAAATAATAATTAATTGTGGGAGAATAGGAAAATAACCTTTAAAGAGTTAAAAAAATGCTTTGTAATGAGGTCCTTATTTTGTAAGGGTTGGGTCAATAATTTTTGCGTTGTCATGTAATGGTCGGGTTCTTAGGTGGTCCAATGGGAAGCTTATCTTGTAATGAGGTCCTTATTTTGTAAGGGTTGGGTCAATGGTCTTTTGCCGTTGTCATGTAATGGTCAGGTTCTTAGGTGGTCCAATGGGAAGGTTATCTTGAAAATTCAGCTCTTTTTGTAAAGCCAAATTGTACCTTCTTCATGTTCAGGGGCGATAACCTAAGGTTTTCTTGTTGGTTCTTTCTTGCTGGTATGCCCCTGGAACCAGCTTTTGTAAACTTTATTTTAATATATAATAAAATATTTTAGTAGTTCGCCACTCTCGCAAAAAATAAAAAAAACATTAAAAATGCCTTGAAAATTTCAATAAAAAAGTTTAATGTTTTTTTTGAAAAATTAGTTAAATATTTTTTTGTTATGGTTTTGTGGCAGAAAAATACCTTTTTTAGCCAATAAAATTGAGGGAAAATAATTTTTGGAATTTGAAAATTAAAAATCATGCATTTAAAATTAAAATCTAATGTATGAAAAAGAAAATAATGAATTTTGATTGGTTGGAAGCAAAACATTTAATCACTAGTTAAGATCCAAGACCTTGCCTATAATTCCATAATTCCATGGCTGAAACTAATAATATATAGACATCAAGATAAGTTTAATGTAATTTTAAAAGGCATAAATCTTCATACAAAATATAATACAGATTTAGTAATGACATGTAAGAATTAACAATTAAACATCAAATAAAGACTAATAAAAAAAATTCACAATTCATAACATAACACTAAAAAAAATAAAAAAAATAATCATAAAACATAATACTATAAAAATAACTAATTATATCAATTAGAAAATAATTTAATATATTAATAAATTTAAATATTTATTTTCTTATCACTTTTATTTTCAAAATTATAAATAACATTAGTAAAAAATGTTATGAAAACCAATATTAAATAGTATAGAGTTTGCAAATTTATAGAAACATTTTTTCAAAGAGCATTTATTGATTTTAATTTTAATTGACACTTTGTACAGGACACATATCCGTGGCACGTCATATGACAGTTGTCGCAGAGTTGTAACTCGTGGCACCTACATTTTATAACTTGTCATTATATTTCTGCAAATCTCTACACGTCATCACTCTACGTGTCTTTATAAATGTTGGTTATAAATAACGTGATTGTGAGGTGCTTTCTGCTCATCCCTCATTTGATGATCTAATTAAAAGCAAGGAGGTAGTTTTTTTTTCTATTCCTTTTTTCGTATTAAGTTTTATTTTGAAGTAATTTATTTTATTACCAAATGGAGCTCTAAGTATAATTTGAAACATTTATGATTTTAGTGTCATTTACTTTTCACTGTTTTGAATAAGCATGTAAATATAATTATGATTTAATTGAATATTCATACATATTAACATTTTGATGATTTGAGACTATATTTTAAATGGTTAATTCATTGAAATGGGATAAAATTTTAATCTTTTTTTATTTTTTTTAATTATGGTCTTTGTGGTAGAAACAAAAGGTGCGTTGAAAAATGCCTTGAAAAATTGAAATAAAAAGTTTATACTTAGGATGTATGAAAATCAACTTGAAAAATTGTGAATACAAAGTTTATGCTCAAGATTCTTGAAAATCCACCCTTATGTTTAAAAATTTTAGTCAATGAAATTGAAGAAAATTAATTTTGGAAATTTGAAAAGTTAAAAATCTTACATTTTACTTTTAAGAAAATTAAAATGTAATATCTCAAAAAGAAAATAATGAATTCTTATTGCGCAAAGTAAAGCATTTAATCACTATTAAAAACTACCCCTGCATATAGTTCCATGGCAGGAACTAATAAATATAAAGTTTTTTTTATATTCATTGTAAGAATAGATAACCTCTAGTCCTTTAAAGAAAAAGAGGTCAGTGATTTATAATTTTAATCTTAACAGTAAATTCAATGATGATTGGTGAATTCAATCTGAATAGTAAATATAATATAAATGGGTAATTTTTTTAATGAATAAGACATATTTCTTTAGTTAATTGAAAAACAATATTAAAATGGCTCTAGGAAAATTCACCGCCAACAATTCAACGTGGGAAAATTCACTGCCATGAGGAATTGGCCTCATGACATAGTGAATTGTTGGTGGTAAATTTGCCTGAAGCCTATTAAAATATTTGTCTAAATTTCTCAAAGACCACAAACAAGAGAAAAGTGTTGGACAATCCATGCCCTAAGAAATTGACCAATATGAATATAGAAGTTTTCCTATATATACGCAGCTCTATTGATCCTTTCTTTGTTATGTGGCATTGCATTTTATAGCTCTAGATTGAAAAGACATGGCTTCCAAGGCAGTGGGGAAGAAGCCAATGCCAACCAGTCCATTCCAATAGAACAAAAGATCTTCAGTGCAGAGAAAAAACTGCCCTCAGTGGAAAGCAAAAAGAAGGGTAGAAAGCAGAAGAAGCTGAACAAGACATTCAACAGTTACATATATAAGGTTCTCAAGCAGGTCCACTCAAAGGTGAGTATTTCCCATGGAAATCATGAACTGTTTTGTGAATGATATCTTTGACAAACTGGCCGGTAAAGCCATCAAACTCTCCACTTACAGCAAAAGGTCCACAATCACTTCCAGTGAGATCCAAACATCTGCAAAACTCATGCGGTTTCTGAGGGCTGCAAGGCTGTTACCAAATTTACCACTGAATAATTCAGTGTCTCTCTATTAAGGGTGTCAAGATTTTGCTGTTAAAGGTCTCTCTATTAAGGGTGTCAAGGTTTTGGTGTTAAAAGGTCAATAAAACTCCATCTGACAATGGCGGTGATGCAGTGATGTATAGATTGAAATGGGTAGTTATATTTTGAAGTGGGTAATAATAATATTATGTTTTTGATGAATAAATGTTCAGATTATTATTTTGTTTAGATTATCATTTATAAAATAATATTTTGTTCATAATTTTAAGATGAATTTAAATCTGATATATAAACATAAAAACAAATACAATGTCATTAGACGGCTAAGATAATAACAGAGGCCGAGGACGATCGTGATCAATCGGCTTTTCCCATATCATGTTTTCAAAGTTACATGTTTATCAAAACTAAATTTTTATGTTCTTTAGTATTAAATCTAATTTTAATTGATGTCAAATGACTAGATATATTAATGATGCTTTGAGCAATCTGAACATACAACATTTTTAGAATCACTACGTTTTGATAGCTGTATCTTTCATATGATTTGGTTTTTGACAGTAAATTTATTCCGCCATTGTTGGAATCAGTGTGTTTTGAAAGCTGAATATTTTATATGATTTGATTTTTAATGGGAATTTAATTTGGCCATTGATGAAACTACCATATTCTAAAAGCTAAATCTATTGTATGATTTGGTATTAAATAAGAATTTTTCTTTTGGCCGTTGATGGAATCAGTGTAGTGACAGCTAGAACTTTCAAAGGATTTGGGTTTTGAGTGTAAATTTTATTTGAATCACCGAGTTTTGAATGCTAAATCTTTCACATGATTTGATTTTGAATGCGAATTTTATTTGGGCATTAATGGAATCACCGTTTTGTAAAAACTAGAACTTTTATATCATTTTGATTTTGAATGTGAATTTTATTTGCCATGAAGAATATTAAATGAAGTGAACTGTTTCTATGCCCAGATTTATGAGAACACTGAATTTTTTCTTTATCTTCTTCTTGGGGTAGATATTACAGAAGCTGTCAGGGAAAAAATAATCTGAGTTCTCTTTCACTTCTGGTTTTATGAATCTTATTTTTTTTCAATTTTTGTCCAGCTAACTAAGCGTTGTGAGCTTCTGGTAAGCTGAAATGCCATCTATAACAAAAATAAAGAGACTATTTAGAATATATGTTTATTTGGACTTTGAGAATACATCTTCCATATTGCGTATATGTCTATATACATGTTTATCAGCAGGATGATGACTCAGTAGCTGCAGCATTAAGGATACATACAGATTATAAGTTTTTCTCTCTATATGAAGGTTTTTTAACACTAACTCATCAGTTTTTATTTCAATCAGGTGTATTGGTACCATAATCATGGGTGAAATGGTTTTTCAGATTAAATAATTAATGTTACCAATCATTACAGGGTATTGGATTCTGCAATCAAAAGATTAGGGAAAAAAATTGTTAAATTTTGTATGGATCTATTAGGATGTAGAATTGAGGTAGAATCATGAGAAGAGACATGAATCAATAGTATCAATAGGGTTTGAAATGAAAGTGATAAGTCTCTTTTATAAAAAAATATGAATCCACCATTAAGCTACCCATCCTCTTGGTGATCAGTCCACCGCCTCTTGATCCACATTGAGGATCATAACTTTACTTGGTTTTGTTGATGTGGGCTTTGGTTCTATGTTAAAATTTTCATAGAGACTAGCTAGGAGTTGAACCTAAGATCACTCCTTTGTTATTGGGGTGCTCTACCACATAGCTACCGACCCTATTGATGAGCACTCCATCTTTGATTTAGTTGTAACTCATTTTCCAACATGAATACTTAAAAAACAATTTAAATTGAAAAGATTAATAAATATTAAATAAGTTTGTATTTAAAAAATTAAAATAATTTTAATTGTCCTTGAAACATGATTAGAAACAAAAGATTGATAATTAAGAATTATGATAATAATATAAAATCTAATAAAATTCTCCATATAACTTTTATTTAAGACAACTTATAAAATATTTTTTGAAATATATATTTCCTTCAATTAAGAGGACTTTGAAATTAGGTTTGGTGGTCCTTTGCATATTGTCACACATTTATCTAGTTTGTGAAATTTCCACCCATGAGGAGTCAATGATATGGTTGATTGAAAGGATTTCAATAACAAAAAAAGTTACCTAACATGTTAAATATTTCTAATGATTTATACCATTTCAATTTAGGGGAGTTGTTAGCATGGCTGATTTAAAGAATGATAATGTAAATGTCAATTTATTTATAATATTTTTTTGATGAATCAGTGCCTACTTTATTATTTATAAAAATTAATATTACACATATTAAAAAAAAAGGTGGATAAAAAAAAATTACATTCCTAAAGTCCAAATGAGGCTAAGACCCAAATCACAAACCATATAAAAATCAACTACTAAGTGGCAACAATAGTAGCAAAAAGGGAAGGAGGAGGGTCTCGGTCATCTATTTTACCACATACATTAGTGGGGTTTGGAGTGACCATAGGAGAGTCCCAACCCTCATCATCTTTATCCTTATATTTTCATCACAGGTCAGTGAAATAGCTAGAGCCAGTTGAGGAAACTTGCTAAAATTAAAATAGCTAGAGGCTCCACTAGAAGGCCACCCAAGAGTTCCACCTATGGGAGATGAAACATTTCCAAACAGGTCATAACACACTTCACTATCCACGATATCCTCTTCTAGTTGATGGAGAAGCTCGCAATTGAGAAACATAGTTACTGCAAGCACAAAGACTTCGACCTTACTAGAACTTGTGAGGAGGAGGGAGACAGAGAAACTCTTGCCACAACATATGAGGCATTCCCCCAATGATCAAGAAAAACTTGGAGGTGAGCCACTTTTGGGGAATATTTTTTAGGTTGCACTTGGATATGTAATAACAGATCAAAACAAATAATTACATTAGAAAAAAAATGAAACATGATGATTAACAAAGCAATGATCTAAAAAAATGTAGATTTTTTATCTTTACATATGCTAAAGAGAATTTCCACTCTAAAATCATACCATATTTGATTGAATTTGTGGGGGTTATGAGGTCTATCTCTCAAATGCACCATATGCTAGGAAAAAAAGTTCTTTTTGGATTAGACAAAAAGAAGGCATGGATCTAGTTCTAGAGTTTTTGGGCTTTGGAATAACACCATAAGATTTTTTTAAAAGACTCCAACTACACACATAAGGGGAAACGAGGTTCTCAAATTCCCATATGAACTAACCATATCACACTAGTAATCCTTGGAAAATAATATAGTAGATAAAGTGGGCCAACTTGGGTTCCAAAATAGTAGACTAGATTGTGAGAATATTGTGTTGCCAAATTGAGACTGATGATTGCAAATGCCATCTTTGGTTCAAAATTGAAACCATGGGAAAATGGTGAGAGATCCAATGATATCCAAGATGAGGCTTATAATTAAGAAAGATAATATTCTAACCCCACTTTCAATCTTTACACCAAAACCTAGAAGACTAGAAATACTAATTTTACGAACCATATTAACCAAAATTTCTCCTATAACCGTGTCAAAAGTCTCACAATCCTAGTTGGAGAGGAAAAAAATAGCCTTAGTTTCATTCCATGACATGAGACTCATATAAAGAATAAATCTCATAGACATCAAATGCCTTTCTTGTAAAATAGTAGGGCCCACACCCAACACAATTGAGCCAAGGGGTGACCTTGGTATTGCAGAAGAGGGGACTAGTAGATATTCTATTGGTTAATGAAAATGCCTTCATGGAATCCAAAACCATTCTAGAAAAGTCAAGGTTTGATGGTCTCCCAAGCTTTAATATTCTCTTAGCCACAAATATTCCCTCGATGTGAATAACATCCTTCATGGTGAGAACGGTTTGAAAACTAATTTCCTTCTAGGAAAGATGATTAACTAGATAGCCAAAGGAGATGCAATGTTGAATCATAATTTTCTAAGATTGATCTATAGTGAGGGAAAGAATAATCCATTTAGCACAAAAATCCAACCCTTGCTATTGGATGGGCTACAACCCCAATCCTTCATAATTGTGGGGGAGACAATAGAATTCCCAGACAACTCATTGAAAACCCTTCTGGTTTTTTGGGGAGGCCTATTGTGCCTTGCACTCATGCCTCATTTTTAGTTTTCCAAATGGGGCCCCTTATGTATTTTTTTTGTTTTTCTTGCTTCTCTTGTGTTTTATTTTCTTCCTTTAGTGTTTTCTTTATTTTATTCCTTTTTTTAATTCCCTATCAAAATTTTGGGGTTTTCCTTCTAGTCATGACTTGTGTGTTACTCTTGATCCCTAACGTCTTCTTTTCTCAATTCATGGGGTCATTCCTATTAGACATCAGGGTTTTTCTTTATGGCACACCTTAAGCTTGAAGTTTGATGCTTGGTCCTTAATGAACGACTCTCTTGTGAAACACATCTACCATTTGGCATCACATTTACTACTCTGACATGCATTAATGGAAAGCTTTGGAATATATACTGAGTAGGTTTTTTTTTTGGTTTATTGATTCATTTCATTAGTCATTTTTCTTTTGTGCTTTGGAATGTTTGTGCACTCTTTGTGTGCTCTACTGCATTTGGTGTATTTATATATGGGGGCTTGCTTTGGTTTTTGTGTTCATGTTTTTCCCCATGCTTGTCCCTTGTTTTTACCTTTTCATTTCCTTTGTTTTGTTTCTTGGGTTGTTGGTATTGTTTTTCCTTTTTGTATCGATTCATACCACTACGTTGTTTTTGTTGTTTATTCTTCAATTTTTTTGGGGGCCTTGTCAAATCCTTTTCAATTTTAACGTGCCAATATAGAGGTTGTTTGTGGCTACATCACTACACTTCATCAATGCATCAAACCATTTAATTAATTAATACAACTTGGGCATAAATTTTAGATCATGACCAATTATCAGTTCTTGATTATTGATCTCTTGATACCTTTCTTCAGATATTAACTAAGTATTTTGAGTATCAATGATCGAGTTTATACCTTATTATATGACCAATTGGAGCATCAGGATAATTTTCTCCTTGATGCCCAATCTCTTGATACCTTACATTCAAAATCACTTGTGTTTTGGATTTTGATGTTCAAACTTTCAGGATAACATATAATTTATCTGGACTAAAGATATAAGTCATTACGACCCTCCATCCTTGATGTCTTGACCCATAATTAAATATTTCAAACACCAACAATATGGAGTCTACCTTTCCATAGGGCCATCAGTGGAATGAATATCAAATTCCCTTTGGTACACAATCTTTGACACCTTTCTCTAAGAATTGAAGTGTTTTGAGCATTGGTAATCATGCTTACACCCTCACATCTACCTATTTTTTGTATAATACACTAAGAGATATGCCCAAATCCCAATCCCCTACATTTCTTCGCATTAAGGGATATTCTCTCCAAAATTCATGATATCATTAGCAAGGATGAAGCAATAAGATCAATCTTTGACCTTTGATACCCTATGCCAAAAAAACATCGAGTTGGTGGGGAATGTTGTGCCAGCTAGTTTTCCATGTATGAGTTGTTAGGTATTTTTGATTCTTGATCCCTGATTAATAAAATTTCTTATTACTTCATGGAATAAGGGCATCAATGTTGGCTCCACGATTTTTGTTGCAACAAAAGGTTGACCTGTTAATGTCTGATACAACCACTAGAGTTAACGGATCCACAGGAGGTGGTTAGTCCATGTCACAAATCCTGAGGGGAGCACTGACCATCTGCCAACAACCTCCCCCTCAACATTACCTGAGGGGATTCGAACCTGACACCTTTGGCTCTCATAGCAATTTTGACATCAAAGAAAAAACAATGCCAATGCAACAAAATCCCTCTTTGGCATTGATGTCAACTTCACCAATTTTGCACCTTATTTGCACCCTTTTCTCTTTTTCTCTCCCCCTTTGACAACAATGACAAAGGGACTAATATCACCAAGCAATCACTCCCTCTGTGAAGATAAAGCTATAACACACTATGACTAACCAAGCTACACATTATCCCAACATTTTGGACCAAAAAACAAGATCATGCACATCAAGACTTGCAAAAGGTAGTCATCACTATCCCAAGCACACAAAGATACTATCTCAAGTAACTAGCTCAAACACAAGAATACCATGATAAATTACTGTTCACTGTTCCCTTGCACTGTGCCTCCTTAAAACTGTCACTTGCATGCACACTATGTAATGAAAATTTTCCTTCTACTGTCCCCTTCTATCATCCAAGTAATAAAGTCATCAAGAACTATCATCTTGACACCTCATTGTGTGCCGCCATCTCATCAAAGACCATACTCTGTCATTGAACAAAAACGTTGCCCTAGTCACAGTCACAAAGCAACAAACCCTGTCATAGTTTAGTAGCCACCACACACTACCATTTGCAAGGAATAGAAACATTATCCCAGTCACTATCAAAAGAACATCCATTCCATTGAAGATCATTTGAACCAAGCAAGAATGATACTATTTCAACCAAACACTTGAGGCACCACCAAGAAAATTTGAAAAGATTTCCACTATCAAGAAACCTCCACAAAAAATACAATATCTTGGAGCAGATATAAAGTACCTTGAAAGAAACATGAAATATTATGAAATAACATTGAACTCAGCATGAATTAAGCAAGAACATTAGAACCACTTACAACCGAGGAAGCTCACTACAAGAGCCCCTATCTACAAGCTATTAACAAACAAGACATTGAACTAACATCGAGCACCAAGAATAAGAATGAATACCACTGTACAATAACCAAGGATCGATAACATAGCATAATGAAGCATCCTTAGTTGAGAACTACTTCCATTAAGTGTACAATAATTGTCAAAAAGTAAAAATTGAGAAAACACTATGACTGTGTATTCAATATACTACTGTCCATATCAACATTTGCCCTGTGAATCTCGTCATTTTGACATTAAGACACATTGAACTTTAGAAAAGTCTCAATATTGAAATAAGTTAACATTAAAAACTTCATATCAGTACCAACTAGCAAGTTACTACCCTTCATATCACTGTCAAGATGTAGCACTCCATCACTTAGCAACATTTTTCTTCCTTTTGCACTAATCATCAAAGCAATGACTAGGGAATTGAAAGCACCAAGCATAAAAGACTCATCAAGTAAAAGATTCTTTGAAGACAACTCAACTGATCACTGTGATATACAAGAATAACATCATACTGCAATCAAATTTAGATCTATGATATAATCCATGACTAAAGAACACCCTCTCAAAGACAAAGTATCTCTTCTTTTTGATTCATTGCAATAATAGATGGTGTCATTCAAGCTACTTCTGAATAATCAATAACTTTTGGGTTCATGCCTTCCATTGTTGCTACATATGAGATTAATGTTCCCAAAATAATACCAATAATACCATTGCTAACACAATAATGAAAAACACTGTATTGCCCCTTCGAGAATTACTTCATTAGGATCTATTTGAAACTTAACCTTGTCACATTCCTCTATAGGCACAAACTTTTAGAGATCTCTATGGACTAAAATTTGAAACCAAGGACACTGTCCTCTTGTTTGACTGCACCAACTTAGACATTTTGTCATCAACCTTATTGTCATTGAATAACTAATAACACCATATGATATGATGAAGAATTCTTGTAGAATGCCAACTCATCAAGTTAATATACCTTGAAATATCAATAATAAACTTGAAATGAAGCACTCTTTTATTTTTTACTTGATGAGACCTTTTTGCTATTGACTTTCGGGGTTTGTATAATAAAACAAAAAGAACAACTCCCCCTCAATTTATGCTATCCTTTATGCAGTTAAGGATACCTCTTGTGCACCATGCACAAGATTGAGTTCTTCTTTTTCCTTTGTTTCTTTTGATTTTTTCCATGTACTCCACCACCAAGATCAATGAGTTCTTCTTTTTCCTTTGTTTCTTTTGCTTTTTTCCATGTACTCCACCACCAAGATCAACCCAAGTTGATTAAACCAATCTGAATAATTGCTCTATTGAAAACTTGTTGTTTACAAATTATATGCCTCACTGGAAATACAACAAGCCTCATTGGCTAATAGTCAAGCCTTACTAGAAACCATTCAAGCCTCACTGGAAAATTACTCAAGTCTCATTGGAAAACCACTCAAGCTTCATTGGCTGAAATCATGCCTCACTGGAAATACAAGTCTCACTGGCAAAACAAGCCTCACTCGTTGAATATCATGCCTCACTATGTTTCCATTATTATGTGTAGACACTTAAAAATGTCTTGAATGATATCATGCACTTGAATTAGGTATACTAGAACATCATTTCATCCTCAAACCCATCCTCTTTTCATTTAATTGATTAAATTTGCCTAGCTATTTAATTAATTGCATCATTTGCATCTATTAACCTAATTAATCTAATCAGGTTAATTCACCCCCTTTCATGCTAACATTTTGTCTTATTAAATTAAATACATCAAGTTATTTAAGTTAAATCCCTAAGTCCTCTTATTTAATTAAATAAACCTAAGTTATTTAATTAAGTATCATATCACTTTCCCCCTTTTCATTAAATCATTTTTATTTAATGAATATCATGAAATTCTCCTAATTGACATCATTAAACTTTCTTTTAATTATCAATTACTAATTAATCTAATCCCCCACCCACTTGCAAGGGAATATTCCTCTTTTGCAATTCCTCCAAAAGGAATATTCCCATGGAATATTCTTTCCTTTTTTGCACAATAAAACTTTGTTTTAATTTGCTAAATATCTATTTCCCTCACCCATGAGAATATTCTCTTTTCTTCACTCATTTGAAAAAAGGAATATTCTTCCTTATAACAAACTTACAAGACTTCTTGTGCAAGTTAACTTACAAGACTTCTTGTACAAGTTAACTTACAAGACTTCTTGTGTAAGTTAAAGTGTGTTTGTTTGAAAGAATATGAAACCTCGATTCTTTCCTTGATTAATGTGATAATTGATTCTCATCCATTGATGAGAATCCATGATCCATGTTTCATCATTCCTCCCTTTCTAACCATTGATTAACCTTTTTGATGTCAACCCTTCATTTCTCATTTGTCCTCCTATAAGTAGGTCACTATTTGGAGACAAATGGATCCACCTTTTTCAGAGAAAAATTATATTGTTGAAATCACTCATACTTATAATCATATTTAGAACTTATTTAGTATCATTTTAGCTTAATTTACTTGCATATTATCTTAGCTTTCATTAATGGATTCCATGATAACATATAGATACATAAATTTAGCTTATTGTTTAATTAGGGTTTGAATATTTTTAGCTTAAAATTCATTTAGATTAGATTTGCACTCACACATCTTGATCATCTTAGCATAAATCATGTTAAAATAGCTTGTGCCACCAGCACACATCATGTTATTTTAGCATTTAAATCATGTTTAATCACACATCTATCATCAGTTTTGTCGATTCCCTTCAATAGAATCAATCGAAACAGGCTCATTTATCCATGGGATTGGGAAAGGGTCACCATTCAACATCAATGCGACACCACTCCCCCAATAGGATAAGTTTCAATGGATTAGAATAGGTATTTTTGAATCTTTCATAGTTTAACATGTTAATTTTAATGGATTCCAAGTTTAGTTTTTATTGATTGATCTTATTGGACTGATGTTTAGTGGAATGAATGTGCTTCGTATCCTCATGGATCATGTAGTCAGCACATACTAATCTGTTAGTCACATTTTAGCGCTAGAAGGAGGGCACACACTAACTAATTTGATGATTTTCTTGTCAAATCTCTATTTTCCTTGTGTTTTCAGGTACAATGACGTTATTGATTATCCATCGACGCATTTGATGATGCGTCGCTATACAATGACACACTTGAATTTTTGATTTATCGACGCATAATTAAAATAGTGACACATAATTTGGAAGCCATACACTTCTTATTTCTTTCCTCAAATGGCGTTGGTGATTTTTCGCTTTCGTGATCATGGGTTTCATTATGTACATGAGAAGATTTTTCACCCTCATTCTTATTAATGAGAACCTCTTTCCCAACCCTAGCTTTTTCCATTTCTTGTTCAAGGTTGTCCAACCTTGCCAATATTTGGTCAAGTCTAGCTTCAATTCTTGTTGGTCCTTGCCCAACTTCTTGGCTACTACCAAGATTGGTTTGTGTCCTCACCATCTTCACAAGATTGGTTTTTACCTGAATGTTTATCCATGTTAGACTAATTTATATTATCAACTATCTTATGGAAAATATTAGAAATGAAATTTATACACACATAAAGAATTCCACATAAGATTAAGCACATGCTTTTGATAAACAAATGATTTTATTCATTTCATAAGGATTTCAATATCCTTTGATTACATGGACTGACTATTCAGATAGTCGAGTGGAGAGTATCCCTTAGATTCACTCTTTAACACATAAATTAATGGAGTATATCCTACATATTGATATTGTTTCTCATCTCTCATTTGTTCATACCTATCTCAAAATTGATAGTAGCCTTTATATTTATCATCCGATACATAGTTACAAGGTTCAGTGCCAATATGGTGTTCATCAATAATATAGTCTACATTTTTCAAAGATATTTGTTCATGAGACCATTTCACGTCTAGTAGTACCCAAGGTACATATCCCTCATACTCATTACTCTAAGAAATTACTATTACTTCCACCATTGGAAGAACTCTAGGGTCCCTAAAGATAAATGTTAGAATGACACTTCCTTCTAAGGGCATATCCCTAGAAAGTGATAACGACTCAAACTTTCTTGGTGAGATGGAAGGTAGATTATTGTACATAGCCTCCATATTCATCTTCCTCTTCAAATCATTGATTTGAGAAATTATGTGATTGAATGATTTGGTGTCACTCAACTAGATGACATTGTCATAGTTGGTTCCCTCTATTTTTTAACGATGGCTTCTCTTTCCTTCTTGGCCTTGAGGTAGTGCTCGTTTCTAATTACTGACTTTCGAGCCATTAATATAAGATGCACAATCTTGGCACAATAATTAAAAACATTAGATAATATTGGAAGAAAAGAATGATGAGCTCATAGGTTCCAGAGCTAAACTTGGTAGCTCTATTACCACATGTAATATTGCAAAAGTTCACTAAAGTAAATTTTCCTAAGTTTTCACTATGCGAGTAAAATAAACTATGTAATAAACCATTGCAATAAATTTTTTCCTTCCTTTATTGAGAATATATGAACAAATATGGTATACAACATATAATAAGGATTTCCATTCCATTACAATAATTCACAAAGTACAATATTCCAATAAAGTACACAACTACATACACAAATTTTTCAAGCTTCATAGAATAAGATATAGATGGTCAAAGAATCCTCCTTTGAAAACCTTGGTCCTTTTTTGCCTGCTGAGGAGGAGAAGCATCACTCAAGCACTTTTCCATGAACCACAGACTCATATTAGGTCCCCCACACATCTCTCAATGATAGATGGCCCTACCCTTCGACGAAGGTATAGGTTGGGTAACCCCCTATGACATACCACTCTGAGCTTAGTGTTGTGACCTACATGACTAGAATTTATAACCCATGCTAGGTAACCCTCATGCATTTAAATGGACATGGTGAACTGACAGTGGAGTCCCGGACAATCACACTACTTTGGCCAAAGTGTTCTCACTCAATATAATTGAGTGATGGTCTACCATTTAGTTACACTATAGCAAGCTCATTTTGACTTAAGGCCATTATATATATGCTTAGGAAATCCCTCTCCAAGGGAAAGCTAATCCCTAGGATAACCTATCTCTTTAACACAACCTAAGGAAACAAAACTCATAAAGCAAATTACTAGTTCCCTCCCTTCACTAGACAACAATCCAAAGAGTAACCTACTAGCTCTCTAGCATAATTAAATATCTATCTATGAGTATCCCTTAAGCTACCCATATTTAATCATATCTAGTATAATAAAAATATTAATAGCTCTATGAAAAATAATTCTCCTATCATGGAGTAATTACAAACAATACACAAATAGAGTAAATACTTTCCACTTTTCTTTCAAAGCAAAGAATACTTTTCCCTGAATGCAAGTAACGATAATAGACTAGCTTAAACAATCAAGAAAAAACTCTTTCAAAACTAATACCAACACATAAAGAATATCCTCATGCCTATGATAAGCTTTCCAATCGACTGGCTGCAAACACAACACTTTTTGAACATCAACTAGCTTGGTATTGATTCTCCAACAAAGTCTCAACAACCACTATCTCACAAGTTGGAAAATTATACTTCTCTCAAAATAATAATAACTCTCTCTAATGCTCAAATCTCTCACTCACTGTATTTGGAAAAATATTGCCAATAGAAATGTAAATAGATTGCAAAAAATTGCTCAAGGAATGAGTCCCAAACAAGTGCACTAGCTCCACTATTTATACAACAATTTGAAGATCTCTCAACCTATAGTTTAGGCATGAGTTCTAACAACAATTTGCATGCACATCAAAACGTATGTCACAACTAAAAGATGGCGAACATGTAAGCACATACTCGGCTAATATAGCTATAGATCGACCTTGTTGATCAACAACAATTAGAGACCAATTAAAATCTCCATATGATATAATTCAGTTTGCATCTCATAATGGACATCTATAGGTATAAGGATTCAAAGGTGGCTCCAAAGCATCATATTCACATACAGAGTTGGCACGATTTCCTTTATATCTGAAACAGTCAACATTAGATTTGCAACACCAAGCTTGCATTGACTAATTCTTGGTATGAGTCGACTCACATAATAAATTGGTTTGACAAAGTCGTTGGCTTGTATACATGCCTTTACAGATATTAGTTTATGCTAAATAAAATGGAAGTGAGAGTTTACTAAGTCCACAAGCTTTCCACAAAAGGTGTCGACTTATTCTTTCATCTTTCATCGACTTAATGATTTCTCATTAATTGTAGATTACAAACTCTTCATGCACAAACAACAAGAGTATAATGCGGCTAAAGAATAAAGTCACATCTTTATAGCATTTTGGCCTTGATTTGGTTTAATAAATCAGCCTCTAAGTTGTTTATGATAATCAACTTCAAAACCATATATAAAATTTTAAATATATATAAATATATACATTAAATATATGTACATAAATGTATATGTATATATATGCTAGTATATATATCCATATTTATCATATGTTAATAAAGCATGCATATAGAAGTGATATACAAGTGAGTATAATCAAGATAGCAATCACATTGTTATATTAATATATCGATTGTGTATAGATACATATATATATGTATATATTCCTTTATGTACATATATACATATGCATACATGCATCGATACATTCGTATGGGCATATCCATTTGCCACCATACACGTATATTGATACATATATACATATGGATATATGTATATACTTTATATACACACACACACATTCAATTTACACACCAAATCATACACAATTACTATGGTATTGATAAGAGAATATGAGTGATATATCTATATGTATACATATGCATGTCATTAGATCCATCAGATAGTTCCATGCACATAAGCATCTTGTGCACATGAGTGTGCCTAGATACGTCTACCTATGTAACCTCATGTACATGTTCCTTTGTGCGTATGGTCTATCATCATCATGCATGTGTGTGCGCATACATATTCCTTGTATGTTCCTCATATCAATAAAAGCATAGTAACAAAGAAAGAACTCACAAGCTCAAACAGAGAAACAACACCCAATAATGCACTCAAAAGTAAACAAGAATCTTATTAATGCAGACATATTGACTAAGGATGACTTACTGACTTCCCACTTAATAACCCGACTCAATTATTCTACTGTGGTGTGTGTAAGATTACATAGGTTACGTTACTGGTTACCTCACCAAGACCTTATCTTGAGTGATACTTCCCCTCCGCTTGGAGGAATTTAACATATACCTGCAACCACTAAAGAATACAACTGTCTTTTCAGATACAACTTATTAGTAAGACTTTTGGTTTGATAGATATCACCTATTCTCTTCCACAATTTATATGAAGTAGCTTCATCTAAAACATTCAAGAGAACAACATAAACAAGACATAACCTTATGGTCCCTCTTGCCTTCTTATCAATCTTAGCCCAATCCTCATCCAACATCGTTGTAGATGGCTTTGTCTCATTACAAACAACTAACCACTAATCTCTCTCTTCAAGGAGATCCTCCATTTTTAGTTTTCACATCTCATAACTAGATCCATTGAATCTTTCAATATCTAGATGAGAAGTAGAACTCATTGTAACATACTTATTTTATAAATCTGCAATGACACAATAGTAAAAGCTCCCACTATAACCAAAGAACCTTCAAACTTTTAAGAGAAAGGCGTCCCAAATCCTAACCAACCATTAGCTATGATACCAAATGTTGAAAATGAAGGTAATATTGTAGCTTAAAACTTGTAAAACTATGAGACTGTATATCTAATTAAATGTTCTTTATCACAATTCTTTGTGTATGATTAATCTGTTTAGATTAATTTTGCCAATTGTAGAAAGAGACAAAAGATTGTATAAGAATGAGACAAGAAGATAGAAGTGACACATCATATACATGGAGAAACCATTTCGGGAAAAAACTCGACTAGAATCAATAGTGCTTGTATTATTTAACCTTAGAACAAGATTACAATAATATTGTATCAACCCTTGACTGATATGCTTCCTTTCCTTCAACAATCCTTCTTCACAACCTACAAATAAACTCTCATGGAACTCTCATACACTTGCTGCAATTAATAGACAACAATATGAGCATGTAAACTCATAAGAGCTGTAAATACAAGAGCATAAATCTCCTCACAAAAATCTATGCCTAGAATGGGCAAGTAGAGCTCCATAATGTAATATGAATTCAAACAGAAGTCTTTCTCAATTTAGGCACCCCAAATTGAACATTTAACTGACCATTGGTCAAGAAGATATCATGCAAACTTCACCTCAAAGTTGGCGCCCAAGAATGGACCCACTTGACTGAGCCTTATAAATATATTCTCATGCAAAAGGTGTTAACTGAAAGATGCCAACTTAGGCACCCAAGGTGGACCCAAGTCAATCTTAGTTAACTGAAACATATCTTTCCATCAATTAATGCAAATATTATGCATGATTGATCATTCCCACTTAACTGAAAGTATTCACCTATTATCTGTCATGCAACTGAAATCATTAGCCATGCAACTCAAGTCAACTCAAGTCAACTAGCATTTAACTCAAAATAACTACAAGCAACTGAAGATAACTGAACCATAACTGAACTGGATTGAATTGAACTGAACTAATACTGAACTAATACTGAAAGTAGATGATAGTGCCACTCCACACATGTAAATATTAATCCCTATTTTGTAGGATCTAAACATGCATTACTAAAGTGTTATCAACCCTCCAAATAGTTAACTGAAGCAAGGTGGGTTCCACCTTCCATGTGGGCACCCCATGTGCTCCTATCTTATAGGATCTCTTCTTGGACATCCGCACATATTCCTATTATTTAGGAATAATCTCAAATGTTAATTTACATGTTCATTTCATTTGAATTTAATCTCTTTCGAATCCTACTATTGGGAAACACTTTCCAAGGACTTAGGAGATACATGAAATATGTTTGGCATCCTGTTCCCAAAAAAATAGAAGTTTAACATTAGTACATTTTTTCTTTTTCTTTCTATTTAAAATTATTTAAAATGCCTTAGTATATGGCTACAAGTTAAGTGAGCCACTTCAATATCTATTTTTTGAGAATACATCAAACTACTTTTATCTACTGGGTAGTTTTATACTTATTTGAGTTTTCCAATATTGTTGATTATCATGTATATATATTAGATGCCTAAGCTTAAAATATTTCATGGTGTACTACTTTAGCTATTTTTTTAGACTACAAGAATCAAAATTGGGTAGTCACCCCACTATAAACTGTAGTGCACCTGGTAAAGATTTTTCACGTGATCGGTGACGCTGGAGTGACACAACCTTTTATACCATGGGGATGGTGGTGAGACTAGACCTTGTGACATCTTGCCCACAATAGGATGCTTTAGCTAATTGAGCTAGGCCCATCACCCCAACTTTAGCTATTATTTTAATTTTACAATAAAAAATATTTAATTTCTAGTAAAATGTTTTTCAAATTTCTATTGTTGCAAGTGACATGTTAATTTCAAAATATTTTCAAAGTTTATTGGGATGTTTTAATTACTTCTTGTCTTGAAAGAACAAATGCATAATGTTTTAAAATATTTACTTGGTATCAACTTGCATTTGAATAGATTTTTGGGTATTTTGGATTGGAGGTCGTGTTTTGTTATAGATCTCTAATAATCGATCATGAAAAACTATAATTCCCTTTTTATTTTATAATTTAGTGGATGGATTTTAATTATTGGAGTATCAATATGATAATTTTTTTATTTTTTTATGGGTGGTTGTTGTAGTTATGAAGATCCAATTGATTGGCCAATATTTCAGTCAATAATAGATAAGCTAAGAAGGAAGCCAACTAGAATAACTCCTAATTTTTGTATCATGACACTTATTCTTAATCATTTTAGATGCAATGACAACCAAGGATGCTTGGAAGATTCTATAAGAGTCTTACAAAAGAATTGACCAAGTTAAAGTGGTTAGGCTGCAAACCTTGAAGAGAGAATTTGAAAATATGAGAATGTAAGAAGCTAAATGTGTAGGTGATTATTGTGAGAGAGTTAAGGATGTGTTTACTAACATAAATACTCTTAGAAAAATAGTGGACAAAAAGATAGTTATGAAGAAGGTGTTAAAGAATATAATACCAAAATGAAATCATATTTTTGCCATAGTTGAAGAGAAAATATTTGAAAATTTTAGATTTTAATCAACTTGTTAGTTCTCTTATGCCCCATGAGGAGAGACTAAAAGATATATTTGGAGAAAGTGAAGAATTTTTTTATCTCAAAATTAAGATCTTAAGAATGAATGTGTTGACACAAGAAACCAAGGACAACACAAAAAATAGCTAGAAATTTAAAGATAACAAATTGCAAGAGGAGGTTCAAATGCAAGAAGAAGAGGTAGAGTGATAAAATAAATGTTCAATGTTATTATTGCAACAAATAGAAGAATTTTAAAAGAGAATGTAAAATAAAAGTTGGAAATGAAGGTGAAAGAGTAAATTTTGCTAAGGCTAATGAAGAAGCTTCTTTGAAAACTTATGCTTATGATATGAAAAAGGTAAAAATAGTCATAAAGCTATGTGTTACTTAAATTCTGCATTGTTTCAATCAAATACCAATAAAAATAAGCTATTTTCTACAACACATTATTTTATTCCAAGGAAAAAATCAAGTTTGGTGATAACAAATATTTGGAGGTTGAAGCAAAATGAGTTATGGAGGTAAATGTACAAAATAAAGTTAGAAACATATTAATGATATTTATTATGTGTCAAATTCAAAACAAAAAATTTCAAATTTTGGATAGCAATGTAAGAAGAATTATAAGGTTGATTTTTATGATAAATTATGTATAATTTATAATAAGAATTAGAGAAATAGACTTGTTACAATTATTCAATGTCTAAGAATATTATTTTTTATTAAAGTTTAAAGGTTATAATAACAATCTCACCAATGTTACATTTGAAGACAATATTTGGTTTGGCATATAAGATATATGGTCACGTAAATTGCAAAAGTTTGAAGTTATAAACATCATAAGGATTAGTTTGTTAGAGTAATCATGCATTAGCTAATAATTAATTAATATTTAACTGATTATTAGCCCAATTCATTTCATGCACTTAAGCTAAACTTAGGAGTTTTTTCTTTTTGTTATTTGAAGTGAGCTATTATTAGATCATTTTGTCTCATCACATATGATGTTGACACTTGTAATGATCTAATCCATTTATCATTTAGGGTTGCTCCTATAAAGCACTCACCCTCATTGTATTATCACATATGAAGATCTCCTTGAAGATTCTTGAGGTTCATTCTATAAGTTCAAATTATTGTTAGCAACTCTTTTGTGTGGAAGGTGTTTTTATTTGTTGTTTGATCTTGCATGTCGTGTTTATTCAAAATTCTAACATAGTTTACGTTTTTTTCAAAATTTGAAGAGGACAAAGAAGTTTGTGAAGGACATGTTCTAAATACAAACATGAAAGATAAAATATTTCAAAAAGGAAGCACATAGAGTGATCATTATCCATTTTAATTGCATAACATTGACATTTATGGCCCAATGCAAACAAGGAGTTAGGGAAAATCATCATATTTCCTTTCATTTTTTTATGATTACTCAAATATTGGGCTTATTAAAAAAAGATGAGGCATTTGTTACATTTAAGCGGTTTAAAGCCCATGTAGAGAATGTAAATATATGTTGAATAAATTTATTAAGGATTGAATAAGGAGATGAATTTTATTTCAAAACTTTTAAAAATTACTTTTATATTAATGAAATTAAGAGACAACTCACAAATACCTATAAGCCTCACTAAAATGTGATAGCTAAAAGGAAAAACCACATCATTATTGAAATGACAAGGAGCATGTTACAAACAAAGGTACCAAACCAAGTTTTTTGGGTTGATTTAGTTACTATAATAGTATATTTTTTTATCAAATTCCCACTAATGCACTTGAAAAGATGATTTCAAATGAAACATGACATGAAAATAAGCCTAATGTCAATGAATTTAAGGTTTTTGGACGTCTATCCTATGCTCATTTAGATTATAATAAAAGAAAGAAATTAAATCCAGAGTAAGTCTCATATTTTTTTTGGGTATAATGAATATATAAAAGCTTATAAAATTTATAGTCCTCTCACTAAAAAATATATTGTGTCAATAAAGATAAATTTTTGATGAAGGAGGAGTTTATGGTAATAAAAATAATACTAATGAGTCTAAAATTGTTGATATTGTTGGTTAGTGACTCACTAGTGTTTTAATTCTTCAACCAATTTTGTCAAGTAACCACTCATCTAGTTCTACAACTAGAAGGGTAAGATAATTATTTCATCTTTACTCCAATCATAATGTTGGATGGAAATTTTAAAAAAATATTACAAAAGAATCCAAGCACATGTAGCTAATGAACAAGTTTAAGACGTGAGGTGATAAATTTTGCTTACTTCCACAAGTATATTTTGAATTACCATAGTTTTGAAATATATGTACTCATAATTTTGGGTGTAAGAAATATAATAAGTTTTGAGAAGCAAGGTGAAACTACTAACACAAAATCTTCTACAAGTGTATGCAAATTTGAAATACTTTTCTTTAAATTATGATGGTCATAATATTATTACATGATTGTATAAAATAAACAACAAGAAATAAATAAAGAAACCATATCAACACAATAATTTTTGTGGAGAAATCCTTTGAACAAAAATAAATACTACATGAGAAAGAAAAAAAATATGTATTAATCTTCAAGAATTAGATACTTCTAACCCAGTAATACTCTCATCAATTTGACATCACAAGTGTACCTATAAATAATCTCATTGAAAATCATTATTTAATACCCTTAATATATATGTATAGAGAGAGGACAAAACCATAAATGGTTTAGAAAAATAATGTCCATATCAAAACCATGGCATCATATAAAAATTCCATGCCCATCCTAGAGAGAACCTTTCATGAATAGAAAGTGCATTAATGAATTCACATGAACATCACATGGGTGAAATCATGTGGCCCCAAGAATAGCAAATGTAACTATAAAGACATCTTCAATATCGTAAACCTTTATGAATGATATGCCCAAGTACAACTCAAAAAATAGAGTGACCAATTGATACAAGCCCCATTTGTCATAAAATATTCTCTATTACTAAATCATAACACCTAGAATTAGAAAAATATAATAAATGAGTCCATAGTCAATTGTAACCACTATCGTGATCCGCCTTCCTCATGCATATGAAAACTACTTCCAAGATTCTTGGAGAATCTAGATTATAATTTTAAATTTTAAATTATATTCTAGATATCTAAGGACACTTTTCAAAAGTGTTGGAGGTACATGAATTATACATAGGATTACAAGGTAAATGACACCTTAATCATAATCTTCTCCAAATTTACATTATGCATTAGAGATACATCCATGATAGGAATAATAAATACAATTGAGTAAAAGAACCAAGGTCCATGACCTTCTTGTACTAAGAGAACTTATTTATGGTTGTTGGCCTTGTAATTTTTTTTGTAACATTATCCAAAGTGTCATCCTTGTCTAACAAGACATTGACATTCTCAACCATTTTTCACATAAAGTGATAATAAAAACCAACATTCTTAGTACAATCATAATACATGGGATTATTAGCCAAATGAATAGCACTCTAATTATCACATTTAATTCTAACAATCTTGTAATCAAAATTGTTATAATCCTCTTGTGGTCATTGGGTTGGCCAAAAATAAGGAAAAGTGGTTTTAAAATACACTGGGGAATGGAGACCAAAGTGGACATAATTGTAAGGTAGGAATTGTAGAGTATGCAGTTCTTTAACTCACACTAGTTTGATTCTATCTACACATCCCTAGAGAATAGAATGGTTCTATAGTTGACCCATTCATAATCATGTGTCAAATCCATGGTTGTAGCATTGACCTAAGAAATTCCAAATTTAAATTTAAATGTTGGGCTTAGGTTGACTCCCTCCATCAAGTTATTATATGTTGACATGATTGAGGAATTATTTAACTTGTACGTAAGGGTGTTGTATTATTTATGGAAAAACCCAATTCATTTTTGCACATTTGAACATACTTTTGGGAGCTATTATCCACACTGCATCATCATATAGAGAGAATATCAAAATATCAATAGTATATCATTAGCTTACATCAACATTCTAGCCATTAGTGAATATTTGTTTATTGCCTTTGATCTTTTTTAGAAAATTATTAAATTAGTAATAGGGGTTTGAATAAAAGAGAACAACCATATTCCAACAAGATCCTAAATGGTGTCAGTTGGCACCTCCCCTTTTTAGATGCAAGTTGTAAATATCAAGGCAAATAGGTTTCTTGCATCAAAATTAGGAGGATCTAGATTGATAGGTAGATTTTATATCCATGTGCAAAGTTCAAATATATAGGAGAAAAATTGAATGATAACATCATATATATGAAACTAAATGACACAAAGACATTTGTTTGATCATTTCTAAAATACTAACAAATTCATGACATTTAATATAAAGAGTCTTTATATCAAAAATTGAGTTAAATATTGGTGCTTTAATTTATTTCAATTCAAACATTATTTTAGTAATATAGCCAATTCCAACTCATTAGTTCTAGAGTTAATTGATTTCCTTGTTAGATTCATTTACTAAACTTATTTAAAATATTATTTACTTTCTTTTTCAACTATTTACAAACTCCTATGTTCCACAAAGATGAAAAATCAAACATAGTTTGATTAATTCTAATATCTTATTTGATAAAATTAATTAGATATTAATATTTACTCTTTAACCTTAAAATTACAATGAACCTTTTTAACTCATAACAAATTATTTAAACATTACTTCACAAAATCAAAATTAGAGTTTTTTAAATATAAACTTTGGAAATAGTCCCCAAGTTTACTTCTTGACATTATGTAAGATGCTAGGAATAGATTATTTTGGAAATAGTCACTAAGTTTAGTTCTTAAATTATATAAAAAGAGGTTGATAATTGGTGAACCTAATTGACATAAAATAAATATAATTTTTTTTAGATGTTCATTTAAAAAATAGATAACCATTAATTCTTTACACTAAAGAAAAAAGTCAATGATTGGTGAATCCAATCTTAATAGTAAATTCAATATAAATGAGTATCAAAATTTTCTAACCAATAAGACATACTTTGTTAGCTAATTGAAAAACAATATTAAAATATTTGTCTGAATTCTTTTAGACCACAAACAAGGGACAAGTGTGTGTCCAAGTGGACAATCCATGGCCTAAGAAATTGACTAATATGAATAAAAAAGTTTTTCTATATATACCCAATTCTATTGATCCTTTCTTTGTTATGTGGCATTGCATTTTATAGCTCTAGATTGAGAAGACATGGCTTCCAAGGCAACCAGAAGAAGCCAGTGACCAACAAGTCCATTCTAATCGAACAAAATATCTCCAAGACAAAGAAAAAGTTGCCCTTAGAGGGAAAGTCACATGTAAGTTTAGGGTTGAGGTTCAATAAAGGTTATGGTTAGGGTTAGTATTAGTGTTAGGTTTTAGGTTATAGGTAAATTAACCTATAAAATAATATTTGCTTTCCTTTTCTAAGTCTATTATTACAATGTCACATTGATCAAGAAAATCAATGATTAAATGTATTGTTAATTAATTTTTTTAATTATAATAAACTTAAAATAGAATGTATAATTCATTTTATTTTGTTTATTTTGTAATTGTTATTTTTAGATTATTCTTTTATTATTATATTAATATAATATAAAAATAAGCACAATATTTAAAAAGCTATATTATTATAATTATTGTTGTATTGTATTTATTGATATGTAAAATTATTATATAATTATATATTTAAAAATAGTGTTCAATAATATTATATGAAATAATATTATAGTATTATATAAAATATTATTATTATAATATTATTATGTAATTATATGTTTAATGATAAATTGATTAGTTTATTATTATATAATGTATTATTAGTCTTACCTTATTATTAATATTATATTTAATTATTTCTTAAGGAAAAACAGTTAATGAAAGAATGGGAGGAAGTGCTGGCCAGGGAGGAGGTGTTCTGGCGATAGAAATCCCATGACACATGGATTAGGGAAGGATATCACAACTCTAAATTCTTTCATAACTCAACCAAAATCCATAGAGAAAATAACATAATTTCTTGCCTCCGAACTGAGGATGATGTGTTAGTAGAAGATTAGGTTGGAATTGCTTGCTTGGCAGTTGAACATTTCCGACAGATTCTGAACAACTAGGAAAGCTCCAAATTACAACAACAAAAGGCATTCTTGGCCAGGATTCCATCTATGGTGTGTTCGCAACAGAACAGGATCCTAACAAGCCCTTTCACGATGGAAGAAGTCAGGAAGGCCACCTTCTAGATGCACCCTGATAAGGCTCCTGGCCCTAACGACTTTCTTGCTTATTTCTTCCAAGAGTTCTGGGAGGTTTTTGGTCAAGAAGTGTCATCGACGTTGGAAGAATCATGCTCCTCCGAGTGTATACTTAGGGAAGTAAACAATAATTTCCTGGCCTTGATTTTGAAGAAGGAGAAACCAACATCCTTGGATGACTATAGGCCGATAGCCTTGTGCAAAAATCTCTACAAAATTCAAGCAAAGGTGATGGCGAACCGCCTTAAAGACATTATCCCGAGTCTCATTTCTGAGGAGCAAACAGGCTTTGTTCCTGGCATATCTATTTTTGATGGTGTCATAATCACCCAAGAAGCCATTCATTCTCTTCAAACCAGTGGTAGGCTCGGGATGTTGGTGAAATTGGATATCCATAAGGCTTATAACATGATGGATTGGTGCTTCTTGTGCAAGGTATTGGAGGCCTTTGGTTTTGATAAAAACTGGATTGATTAGGTTTTCACTTGCATATCCACACCCCGTTTCTCAGTACTGGTGAATGGCAAACCTGTTGGTTTTTTTGAAGTTTCGAGAGGCCTGAGATAAGAGGATCCTTTGTCTCCCTTTCTATATGTACTAATGGCAAAGGCTTTGGGGAGGTCTCTTAGTTGGGCAGCCGCAAATGGCTCCATAAAGGGTATTCAAGTTAGAAGCTAGTTACTTGCATTAACACATCAGCAATTTGCAGACGATACCTTTTGCTTCGCATGTCTCAATGCTAAGGAAGTGTGGTCCCTGAAATTTTTTTTGCAAGGGTATGAGAAGGCTTTAGGGCAGCAAGTAAGGGAGGTGAAGTCGAAGATATTTTTCCTAAACACAGAGCTTAGAGTGGCAGACCAGATGGAGGCGATATTGAACTTTCGGATCGGTGCCCTCCCCATGACATATCTGGGGTTTCCGGTTGACAAAGGGGTGAGGACAGGTAAGTTATGGGAGAACTTGGTCAACAAGGGCAAGGGTCGGATGTCCTCATGGAGTGGGAAGTGGCTCTCTTGGGCTAGGAGAATAGTAATGCTCAAAGCAGTGGTTGCTTCACTCCCCATTTATCTCCTTTCGTGCCTAGCATTGCCTTCCTTTAGAGTGGACCAGTTGAATTAGATTATGCACAATTTTTTTTTGGCAAGGCACCTCAAATCAATTTCTTATTCCATTGATATCCTGGGAGATGATCTGCAAGTCCAAGAAGGCTGGTGACATCAGGGTTCGCGACTTGCTGAAACAAAATAAGGCTTTGGGAGCCAAACTAGTTTGGAGTCTTTACACCCGTAATCAGGTGAGATGGGCTAGAATCATCCAATGCAAGTATGTGGGGGAGGACGATGTTGAATACATTTTGAGGGCTGAAAACGTTCCAAATGGATTGCGGGTGTGGAAATTTATCAAGGCTTGTCACCCTCTGGTTCTGGACTATCTAACTTGGGACATCCATGACGAAAGGAAGGAATTTTTTTGGGAAGACTCGTGGTGCGGTTGGCCAAGGTTAGACTCCTTTCTAGGGCTCAATCGATCAAAGGAGATTTTATCCCAATCTTGGGGAACCAAAGTCCGTGACTCCTTGGACGAAAGGAAGGTTGACAGAGTCTCAGAGGTTTTCTGGAAGCGATGCCTGGTGGGTTTGATCCTTGTAGAGGAAGAGAGCTTATTGAGATCAAAATTGGACAAGAGGTTAATAGTTGTCAGGCTTGGTGAAGATCGACTGGTATGGGCAAGTGCTCCATCTGGGTCTTACACTACAAAAGAAGGTTACCTCAGGTAGGGCATGGTGGAGGCTCCTTCTTCCCTTCCCTTGAACCTGTGTTGGAACAAAGCCTATCTTTTGAAGGCAGGGACCTTCGCTTGGGTGGCAGTTCGAAGAAGGATCCCGACAGCTGAGAGATTCTGGATGCTGCGATACGAAGGTCCCTCAAGGTGTGTTTTATGTAAGAGGGCAGTGGAATGTGTGGACCATCTCTTGGTAAGGTGTCCCTTCATGTAGGCATGTTGGAAATGGCTTTGTGGCAGACTGGGTTAGAGTGGTGCCTTGCCAAACGATATTCTATCCTTATTTTCAGCTTGGCCAACTCTGAGAATAGATTCCTAGTATCATGAATTATGGATTTTAAGCCCCTCCTTAGTTATTTGGGAGATTTGGAAGGAAAGGAATAGGCGCCTGTTCTTAGGGAATGCAAAGTTTTTTCCGACCTTCATAAATTGGCTAGAAGCATCAATCATCGAAGTGGTCAAGGGGAGGGTCAGGTCGAGAAGGGGGGCAACAGGAGTTTCTCTGAATGGGATGCAAGCATGCAAAGAAATTGGTTCAGATTAGATCTTCCAAAACCAGGTGCTTACAACAATGGTGGGAAAAAAGAGAAAAGGAGGAATGCTAAATGGGAACCTCTAAAAGCGGGGTGGTTCAAATTGAATTTTGATGGCGCTTCCTGTGGGAATTCGGGAACAACGGGCTTGGGTTGTTGTATCAGAGATGACAAAGGACATCTGATTGTAGAGAAATCTGAACGTCTCTTGGTCACGATGAACATAGAGGCGAAAATCTGAGCTCTTTTTGGGGGATCAAACTATGCAGGAAATTGAAGCTAGGGATGGTGGAAGTAGAAGGTGATTCGATGCTGGTGGTTTAGGCACCGAAAGAAGGCAAGTTGGTAAACTAGCGACTACAACCTCTGTTAGATAAATCTTGTGAATTATCCAGAGATCTCCTATTCTTCTCTATCAAGCACATCTACAAAGAAGAAAATGAGGTGGCTGATAGGTTGGAAAACTTGGGAGTTGATGGGATCCAAAGGTGCAAGATCTAGGACCTTGGGAGGGGTGGTGGCTGACTTGATGCTTTCTCCATGACTTCCATGTGGGAGGGGCTAGATTTGGTGTCATGGCATGGTGATGACATATCCGTGGCAGGCGCGAGTGAAATCTGTAGGGGCGACGGCGGGCTTTAATGTTTGAGTGGGGAATTTTGCACGATCTATTAATGAGGTCTCATTACTTTCTCAGTCTGGACGAAGTGGGAAATGGTGAGATGGGACACAGGTTGGAGTTTATATGGATGTCGGGTGGTGGGTGGTTTCTTTGCATTTTGATGGACCTAATGGAGTCCCTTATTTGCCTTCTGTCTGGGAGGAAGCTTTGGGCATTCTATGGGAGGATTCGACATGGGCATCTAAAATTAGTTTAGAAAGTGTGGGACGAGCTCATCCTCGGTACGGTGGAGGTTCTGTTGGGTGATGAATTCATGACTGAGTTTGAGTGGTGGCGGACCAACGCTGACATTGCTGCGTGGTTTCTTGCATCCTTGTTGGACTTGGCTGTTCTGTGGGAAATGGCTCTCTAGATTTCTAGGAAATTGATTTGGAAGAACCTGTTAGAGGGTGCAATGGACGTAGTTATTGTTGCGGTGCCGGGTGTGGGAGTGCCGAGGCCATGTGATGTGCACAAAGCTCTGGTCCTGAGTGACCGGGTGGACCTGTACCCTTTCATTTTGGACATTGAGGGAGATGATCTCAGGGGGCACAGAGAAAGAGCTAGGTGTGGGCTAATCTTCCTCAAGCACTTTTTGTACCTAGAACTGTCTGGTGGCATCAACTGGCGATGGCTCTTTAGGGATTTCTTGCTCATCGAGGGTATTTTGTGGGTCGATTAAAGAAACTCTTTGATGTAAGAAAGTTTTTTTGGTTGTGCTGTTTTGTTTGTTCTTTTTTGGCCGGATTGGGTTGGGTTTGGGCTTGGTGGTTTGTTTGTGGGGGCTAGTGGTAGGTCTCTGGTGTTTGGTCGGGTGGCTCAATTTTTGTTCAACGATGCTAGTGTTTTATTGGACGGGGCTTAGTGCTCTGGGTCAAATCTTTGAGTTGATTGTAATATCTCTTTTTCAGAAATCAATACAAACCTCTTTATGTATCAAAAAAAATATTATATTTAATTATATTAAATTATATTAAATTATATAATTATATTATATTGTACTATATAATTATATAATATATTTAATTATATTATTAGCCGATAGGCTATATATTGTATGAGCTTTTGGCCTGAAACAAGTCTCATGCCATGATACTACCATGGGTTGCCGTCAATCTCATGCTGGAATACTACGAACCTTAACCACTAAACAAGGAAATTTTGTCTCACCAAAAAAAGTACGATCGTTGCCAGTTGTTTTTGTTGTCTATTTTACAACGCATGCATTGAATAGAGATTAAATTTGATTCTAATATCAAATCATATCCAGAGGGATTCCAAACTGTGTTTCTGGAGCCAATTGTTCTCCTTTATGGCCGAAAGCAAAAAATGGTTTTAGTTTAAGAACAATGGCAGGATTCAAAGTAAAAGAAGGAACATCAATCTCATCGATTGCGATAATATTGAGTGTGGTAACTCATGGCTGTTGTGGGAAGGAATGGGGCCATGGCACAGTCTGACTCTAATAGTGCCTTGGTGAGTTTATCACCATGTCTGAATTATATGACGGGAAATGAGACGAGCCCTTCTCAGGGGTGCTGCAGCACCCTTGCTACCGTTGTCAAGAATAATGTCTCTTGTCTCTGCCAACTGCTCACTAGGAACAATTAGTTGGGCATTTCCATTAAACAGACTTGAGCTCTAGCTCTGCCTAGTGAATGCAAAGTCGCCACGCCGCCTGTTAGCCAATGCCAAGGTAATTTCTTTCAGTTTAGTGTTATTGAAATCAAATTTGAAATCCTAATTAGTAGGGCATATATAAATTGTTACTGATCTTCAACTGTTCTTTTCAGGTTCAAGGGCTCCAACTACTTCCCCTTCTTCAACTAGTTCAAGCACTCCAACTAGACAAGCCACCCCGGGATCGAATCCCAATGAGAACAAATCAGCCTTGACCAATTTGATGTCCTCTATCGTCAATGTCTTGATGGGAATGGTAGTAGCGGCAGTTCTGATTTGAAGATATACATTCAACTATTGTTAGAGTTGAATCTAGATATGGAGTAATGTAGACTTTCACATAGAATGGGTTTTTCCCCGACTGAGACTTTTGTTCAGATTGCTATTTTGAAAGCAGGGGTAAGGGTCTCACGTACTGAGATTCTGGTGTTTAGTCATTTTCGATTTTCAATTTTGAAATTATTTGTATTGTCACAAGGGTTTTAGAGAATGTTTATTAAAATGAAAATTACGACCAATATCCTAATAATGAGCACATTTAGGTTTTAACATTATGAAATCCTTTATCTTAACTATAATTTGGCATAATTAAAATATAATGTTCATTTTATATAATAAAAAATAAATTACAAATAATATAATTATACTATTTATTATTATATATTATATTCTTTAATAAACTATTAAACACATGTATACAATTATTATAATTAATACTTATTAATTAGATTTTATATTATATAAAAAAAACTATAGTGTAAAGATTTTGTAATATACTATTTCTATTATAGATATAAAATACATAATATCAAATTTATTAAAAAATAGATAAAATTATATGTTTACAAATCTATATTAGAAAAAAATTAAATATAAATAAGAAAAAATATTAAATTGAATTTTACTTATTATATTTTAATATATTTTTATTCAGATTTAACTAAAATGGTGTAGAGATTTATAATTATATTTATTAGATTTTGTTAGATATGATCTTTGGGTAAGTGCACCAATTTGTGACACAATTTTGGCTCTTAAGATGTCACTTTTTTTTTTTTGAAATCAGCGAAATCTGATTTGCACGAGAAAATGAAGATAGTTATGCTCAAAATTTCAAGATTAGGTAAGAACAAAAGTTGAAGTGCTTTGAGTCTAGTTTCTAACCTACTATTTTTTAAAAAAAATTAATGAAGAATAAGGGTCTCAAAAGGGGGGGGGAGGGCAAAACAGGTCCCGTTTTTATAATATTTTATGAATTTTCAAAGTGGACACATTCTAAAAAGCTGAAATTTGAGTGTGCTCCCCCCCAAATTTTTTGCAAACTAATTGAAAATTGATTTTTTTTTCATCATGTGTAGAATGGAGTCTAGTTTCAAAAAATGTAATTTATTTCACATTTCGATGAACGAGTAAAAATTTATCCTAAAACTAGCACATGTTGGTTTTTGACCAAAAACAGAGGCATTTACAATAGAAGCCATGGATCAAAACCTTAACTAAATCAAAATAAAAAAAGAATTATATATTTAGATAGCTAAGAGAGAGGTTAATGCTATCACGGTTTTTTAATAAACTTTTATTGAAATACGTGCAAATGAGATGGGAAGCACAGACGAAAATATGAGAAAATTTGGCACCCTTTCAAAAAATCACGTCTTTTTCATGAAATGGTTGTCCAAACCTTTGGGTCGGATGCCCAATGCAAAATCCAACCCATAGGGTTGGTATTTCCCAATGCAACATATTTGGCGCATGCCAAATGGGCTGCTTCATTTGGCTAGCGCCAAATTTGGCGAGCGCCAAATGTCATTCATGACTTTTGGAATGCATTTTTGTAAAATCTTTGATTTTTGTTTTCTCTGTTAGGGAAACTATATACATGAAATAAACATTGAAGTATAAGTTGACATTTACATATGGAAATTTAATTTCTTATAATTTAAGTTATATTTCATGTATATAGGCAGGATGTTTGAGAGTGGTTTCAGATCTCTAGGAGTTATAATGCAAATTCTAGTTTTTAGAAGATCTTAAAAATTTCAGACAGCCAAATTTCAGTAATGAGCATGTCAAATTTCAGTAATCAGGAGGTCAAATTTTAGTAATCAAAAGGTCAAATTTCATCTTTCTCTCTCTATCTCACTCATTTTCGTGTCTTATTCTCTAGACCTCTCTCTCTCTCTCTCTCACTATCTCCATCCCTTTATCTGACAATATCTTCTTTGAGCTCAAGAACTATGTCTCTAAATATCCATCTCTCTCTCCTTCCCTCTCGAATATCTATCTCCCTCCTTCCCTCTCTACATTTCTCTATCTCCCCTCCCTCTCCTTTTATCTATATATATCTCTCTCTACTCTCTATATCACCTCTCTCTATAACTACCTATCCCTCTCTCCCTCTCTCTCCCCTCTTTCTTTCTCTCTGCTTCCCTCTCTCTCTCCTTCCCTCTCTACTCTCTATCTCACCATTCTCTCTCCTTCCCTCTCTAGTTCTCTCTATCTCACTTCTCTCTCCTTCCCTCCCTCCCTCTCTAATGTTCTCTATCTCCCCCTCTCTCTCCTTCCCTTTCTACTTCTCTCTATCTCACCTCTCTTTCTACCACTCTCTCTCTCTCCCTCCCTCTTCCTTTCACCCACCTTTTCTCTCTACTTCTCGCTATCTAACCTATCCCTCTATACATCTTTCTCTCTCCCCCCTCCTTCCCTCTCATCTCACCACCTTCCTCCTTACCTTTCTACTTTTCAGATCCATCAAACATCTCTATCACCTATCTCACTTCTCCCTATCCCCTTCCCTCTCTACCCTCTTTCTCTCTATCTCACCCCTCTCCCCCTACCTATCCCTCCATCCTCTCTCTTATCTCTCTCACCTCTCTCTCTCCATCCCTACCTCTTCCTCCCTCTCTCCTTCCCTCTATAATTCTCTTTATCTCCTCCTCCCTCTATCTACCTAGACCTCTCTCTATTTTTGTCTCACCTCTCTCTCCATCCCTACCTCTCCCTATATCTCTCCTTTCATATCTACTTCTCTCTACCTAGTTGTCCCTCTATACCTATTTCTCTCTCCCTCCTTGCCTCCTCTCTCTCAATATCTCCACCTTATTTCCCTCTCTAACTCTCTCTCTATCCTCTCTCT